>CM045038.1:28164808-28194808 GCA_024542945.1 allo-octoploid hybrid of Carassius auratus x Cyprinus carpio
GCTTCATTGTCTGTAGCAGGAAAACTAAAATTATATCTCTGTCCGGCTCATGCTGCAGAAGTGACGGACTGTGAAATGTTTTCCATGTTTGTCCTGCTTGACTGCAAACAGGAAGCTGTGAGCGAGAG
Organism: allo-octoploid hybrid of Carassius auratus x Cyprinus carpio; assembly: GCA_024542945.1. Taxonomy (NCBI): domain Eukaryota; kingdom Metazoa; phylum Chordata; class Actinopteri; order Cypriniformes; species allo-octoploid hybrid of Carassius auratus x Cyprinus carpio. Next base: position 28,164,937 of record CM045038.1, read on the forward strand.
CAGCAGGAGATAAGAGGGTGGCAGAGAAGTGCAGTATGGGATTGGGAGGAACTGAACAATTCTGGATCTACTTTAGCAGTAGTTATTCATAACTTCCACATCTTTTCAGAATGTAGTTTTTTTATTTTTTAAATCCATTTGAAATGTGCTGTTCAGTATCGGGGCCCAACAGGAAGTCCAGTCGTTCTCTCCGGTTGTGACGTCTCCTCGTTTCCTGTTTACACTTTGATCCGTGGAGTGTGTCATTCAGTATTAGCAGAAATCCGTCAGGACTGAGCACATGTGATGCTGTAGATGAGTGTAGAACAGCGGAGATCTCTGAGTGGCTCTGGTATTGGCTCTGGTATTGTACCTGATGGAGGTCAGAGGTCGCAAGGTCAGCTGAAGAACAATGCTGTGTTTTGAGAGAGTGCTTGAGTCGTTGTCTGAGGGTCGTCTGTCATGTCCTGCACAGCTTCAGCTTTCATTAGGACTCTTATATAGATGACTGTGACAGTACTACGGTAATACTGCAGTGCTTACAGTCAAACACACTCCGTCTGAGAACCTCTTTCATCTGCAGAATTCTGATAAATAATTAAAATGAGTTATTCAGACACATACAAATTGTACTGTTTTTATAGAACTAATATGTATTGCTTAATAGTGTTTATAAAGTACAACAACAATAATGTTTTATATAAATATATTAAATACATTTTATAATTTTTCGTTTCACATATTTTGTTCACTATAATTGTTCCGTTTTATTTATTTTATAGATTTAATGTTAATTTATTAGAATTCAAAAATTATTTTTAGAAAACCTATATTATTTATGTAATTATTAACAATACGTATTATTAAATATAAATATGTATTATTATAATTATCATTGATGATGGCTATCATAATAAGTTTATTATATTTTTATTTACATTGTTGTAATAATAATAAAGTCATATTTTATATAAAAATATTAATTACAAATTATATTTTTGTTTCTTTTTTTTGTCATTATGTAATTTATCCATTTGATTTTTTTAAATAGTTTTAATGACATCACTAGTGTTTTAAAATGTGTAATTTTATATTTAGAAAACCGATATTTATTTATTTATTGTTAATAATATTAAAAATATAGATAGTTTTTATAATTATCATTATTACTATTATAATCTTTGATAATAATAATCATATTTTTATTTTATTTTTTAATAATAATAATAAACACATTTATTATTTTTGTATTTTTTATTTCACATCTTTTATTCATTATGTAATTCATGCTAGTGACCTTTTTTAAACCTTAAACCATTCATGTATATGATGCATATGCATGTGATTAAATATTGAATATTTTTCTTTTCTGAAAGCCCCCTGACAGTTATTGATGTGGATCAGTTCCTGAGAATAATTCCCTCACTGATCACAGTGTGTGTGTTTGTCCCAGAATGCATGGGTGCGGTCTGCTGGGATCTCGGTTCAGTCCTGACCTCTGATCCGTGCCGCTCTGGCCATAACTGGAGAAACGCTGCTCTGGAGCGTCAGCGGAGATTTTCCACTCTATTTTTGTCTGCTTTAAATGACATTTCTGCACGTTTTATTTCTGAAACGTCTCGTGTTTTGCTGAATGACTGCAGACGTGTGTGTTCTTCTTCTGTTTCGTCAGGAATCCTGATGGACTGCTGAAAATATGAGCTTCCTTCAGTGTTATCTGACACAAACCTGTTTCAGATCAGATAGTGTGTGTGTGTGTGTGTGTGTGTGATTCTGATTCTCCTAAAGTGTCGATGACTAAATGATCTATGATGATTTTATGAGTTCAGTTTTTATTATAATTTCAAGAGGTCTGAAACTTGAGGACAGAAAGACAAGAATCATGATATGGCTTAATGTGATGATTAACTTCATAAGGGTATGATTTCATTGAATAAACAAACAAAAAGTCAAAATGCAGCGCAAGTGTTTTGAAAATATCTCTGAAGGAAACTGGCTGCTCTCAGAAACGTTCTGATGGCATTTATATTTCATCCTGCCTGTGTATAATGTCTGATAATAAAGCGTTAATGAGCGCAGTGCTGCTTTATGTACAGTCGTTACGGGGGAAACCGTTCCAGGGAAAAGCCTAAGAGGTGCATTAACAAAGCAGGGTGTGTGTGGTTTAAATTAAGATAATTTATACTTGTGACTAATCCCCTTTCCAAAAATAGTTTAAAGGCTGAAATGTGAAGTTTATCACTATATAAAACTGTTATAGTGCAGGGGATTCTAGAGAGCATTTGATTGGTCAGAAGATTTGATGAGAAGCTGGACACGTATTTTATTTTATTTATTTATTTTTTGCCATATGTCTAGACATTTTTTTCGAAATCTTTGCTTAGTGATTATTTTGACTTATGTCTGTTCTAGAGGCATGTTACAACTTTTTGATAAAGCTCTCATTGGTTTTCTTTTGGAAATATGTTTCAAATTTATACTGAATGCATTTATGACTGTAAAGCATGTCTGTGTGTGTCAAAATTGTGATTAAAATCGAAATCGCAAAATTTATCAAAAAATCGTGATAGGTTTTTTTTGTCCATATCGCACAGCCCTAGTCTGTTCTGATGCATCACACACGTTTGAGCATCCGTGTTCAGTTTATTTGATGCACACATTTGTAACAATCTTTCACTCATTTATCGTGTCCTTTATCTGCAATCTGAGCCGTCGCTGTTATAACACATTGCTATGGGTTGTGTCTTGATACGCACTTGACTAACAGTCAAGCTTAATGCTTTCTAACCTTACCTTCACTTTGTTGCAATAACTCTACTTATTATACATACAAAATGAAAGAAGTGTATATTAAGTAGTCCCATATTCATAAGTGTGGCCACAAAGTCTGTTTACAATGTCTAGCATTGTAACATGTTTACCAATATCAGTATACAGTGTGTGCGTATACATAGAGAGAGGCAGAGCTTCTCGTAATATATATACATGCATCATGTGTATTTTTACTCTCTGCACAACTGTATATATTGGATTGGTTTTAATAACTTTAATGTGATTGTTGATTTGTGAGCGTCTGTCAGTATTGTTAGCGTGACTGTATCGTCTGCCGCTCTGTGTGTGTGTGTAGATGTGGCACACGCGTGTGTTTCTATGTGTGTTTTACACGTGTACTTTTCCACTGATGGGACGCTTCTCTTGAAAGTGTGCCGGCGGTCCGCTGGATCATGACACACGTGACACAGTCTGTGATGCCTGAACAAAACTTCTCTAAACATTATTTGTATGTAGTGGAATAAATCACAGCTTTGTGCTTTATCAGTTTTATTAGAAAGTCTCAGGTTTCAAAATCCTGTCAATTTTAAAGGTAAATTCCAGCAACAAGTGTGGTTTAAGCGATCTTTATGGTGTGAGAGATTGAAGACATTCAGTGAGCATAAAGTCAATAATCAGCTAGAAATAATCAGCATTTTGATAAATGTGTACACTGTATTACATATTCATTATATTTCATAGTTATTGATGACATTAAATAGTTTCTATGAGACCCATCATTTAAATGATACTTAATATTTAATGTACAGAAAGCGGCTGTCACAGCATGTAAATACTGAATCAAGAGCTTGTGAATCAAATTGAGTCGTGATCAGGGTCTCTAACAGACTCATGAGTGAAGAACAGTCTCCCTGAGAGATTCCAGCAGCCAATCAGAGATGAGCATCAGTCTGTGGAGACCCGCACTCGCTCTCTCTCTCTCTGCTGTATCTCTCAGTCTCTCTCTCAGTATTTTGAGTCTTTAGACTCTCTGTCACTGATCTCCAGCTCTTCTCTTCTGTACAGCTATTATAACACTGACATGTTCCTTCATGATGAACCTGGTGTTGTTCTGACACGAGCTGGTAATCCTGCAGGAGAGCGGGATGTTTGTTTAAGGAAACCCCGTCGGACCGGCTCACCGTCGGCTCCTGTTTTCTGGAAATGTGATTCCGAGCGTAGCGACTCCAGAGCGTCAGAAAACGCTCTGACAGACGTTTGTCGAAGGTTCGCCTCTGTTTGCTGATGCACCGCTGCTCTTCAGGACTTTCCACTGTATTTGCACATGAATAATGATTAATTACAGTGTTTCACTAGATTTGTAATGAGAACCTTAAAGGATTCCCTGCTGTTTTCACCCAAATAAAGCTGGAGGGTTTAACTCTTGCAGCTGAAGTAGCGTATTGAAATTTTACTACAGTACAAAATCATTCATATATATTTATAGAACTGAATGAATAATTAGGCCTAATATTATGAAATATTATTTTTTACAGTTTTTACAGTTTTTATATTAGAAAATAATAATGATAATGGTGAAGGAAGTGAATAATAGTAATAATGAGGAAGAGTAACTGATGACTGATGAGTGTGATGATTTATGGGTGAACTGTCCCTTTAAGATCATCAATAGAGTGTTTGTATGTGTATGTGTTTCTGTGTGTGTGTGAATGTGTTTGTATGTGCATTTCTGTGTGTTTCCACATGTCTGTTTCTGCACGTATTTGCATGCATGTGTGAGAGTGCATGTGCATTTCTGTAATTGTATGTGTGTGTGTGAGAGAGTGTGTGTGTGCGTTTCCGTGTCTGTTTGCATGTGTGTGTTTCTGTGTGTACATTTATGCATTTGCGTGTGCATGTGAGAGTGTATGTGTGTTTCCATGTCTGTTTGCATGTATGTTTGTGTGTGTGTGTGTGCCTTTCCATGTGTGTTTGCATGCATGTACGTTTGTGCATGTGTGTGTGAGAGAGTGTGTGTGCGTTTACAAATGTTTGTGTGTGTGAGAGTGTGTGTGTGTGTGTGTGTTTCATATCATCAGCTGATGTTGTTGTTTGTAGGGTTTGTATGTTTCTGTGTAATCGTGAACAGAAACACTCTCATATGTTCTGTAGTTATTCTTTGAAGTTACCAGCGCTGACTTCAGTTAGTTTGTTTTTAGATTTTTTTCATCAAAGCTAAACCTCAGAAACCTTTAGAATCGTTTTTGTTTTTGTATATAAAGTGTCATTTATTTATTTACTTCTAATTTTCCACTCGTGGCACTAAACTGAAGTATGTGGAGGTGATCCAGCATCCATCATTGTGTTCTGATGTGATTTCTCCGGTACGAGTTTGAGTCTGATTTCTAGTTTTCTGAGCAGAATGAGCGCAGAGAACCGTAAGCGATTATAGAGCCGTGTGATCATAAAGGGCACGTGGAACTGAAACGGCTCATTTTTCCAGAATTGAAAGGAGTTTGATCTAAAAGCGGCACACGTCTGTCATCATCTGATGAAAGTACCTGTTATCCCAGGCAGCACTGGCCGTTGTTTCACTCTCCTTTTAAAGGCATATTCTCACGGCGCTCCTGAATCCCCAGAGAGAGTGTAAACCAGGCCGGATCGGTGCAGAAGCGCACGCGCTGCTATTTCCACCAGGCCTCCAGGGGAGATCCTCTCTAATTAACTGCAGATTAACTTTTGATAAGCTGGTGTTTTTAGCATGCGCTGTGGAGGAGCTCAGTCCTACTTTAGCTGCTTCTGCTGCAGGTCAGATCTGATGATGGACCGCAGTGACCCGCAGCTGTTTACAACGTGATTCCACTGTCTTCTGCTTTCAGTATTTTTTTAAGCTTTTAAGGAATATTTGAAGAGTTTATTTGCGAAATCGGATAACATGTTTTGTATTATGTTTTCATGTTTTTATTGTGTTAGCTGTATTTGTTAGTTATTTTTTACCTGATCAAAATAACCCAACTGCAGTTTGATTGAGATTAATTGTAATGCACAATGAAAAAACATTATTTTTGAAAACTCTTAAAATCAGTTTTCTGATTTTAAGAGTTATCTGTTTTTGCAAATGAACTCTTAATTTTGAACATTTTGGTCAGAGAAACAGATAAATGATGCTCAATGTAAAGCCTTTTTTAAGTTTTAGGTTTATATTATATAATATTTATAAAATATTATTAGTTGTTTGTTGTTACAACTTTATTCTCATGATCATTGCTTTTTTTTTTCTTAATTTTAAACAAATTTTTACTTTTTTTCTCAAAGTATTTTGACTTTAATTTCATATTGCACACTTAATTCTTATAATGTTATTACTTTATTCTTTGTAATTTTTTACTATTTTCTCAAAATATTATGACTCCATTCACATACTGTTTCAGCTTTATTCTCACAATCTTAGTTTTTTTGTCTTTATTCTTGTAGTTTTTCTAATAATATTATGACTCTAATCTCAAATAGTTTCAGATTTATTCCTGCAGTCTTAGTTTTCGTGTAATACTTTGACTTTAGTCTCTCATTTTATTTCTCAAAATATTACGACTTTAATCTCATACTGTTCTCATGATCTTTTTGACTGTATTATTGCAATTTTAACCTTTTCTCAAAATAAAATCTTTAATATTGTGTTACAACTATATTCTCACAATCTTGTTTTTGACTTTCTTTTGCTAGTTAGTCTCTTAATTTTTACTTTTTTTCTCAAAATATTTTACTTAATATCCCTTTGATTTAGTTTTTGTTTGCAGTCACCAATCATGAAATCCAATCAGCCCGTCATGAATAAAATCATAGCCATCTTTTTTTAATGTCATTCTGTGGAGCTAAATATGAAAATGATGTTTCACCTTGACTCAAGCTGTGCTTTTATAGTGTAGTTTTAGTGTTTCAGCATGTGTTTACAAACACGCTTCACTCAGGACTGTGTGTGTGTGTGTGTGTGTGTGTGTGAGTGTGAGTGTGTGTGTGTGTGTGTGATTGCAGGCCATATTTAGTGCAGTGCTTTCCTCTGTGTCTGTAATGTCAGGGTTCAGTGTGTGTGTCCTTATATAGTCTTGTGCGGTGGGTAGAGTCACTCTCTCTCTGTGTGTGTGTGTGTGTGTGTGTGTGTGTGTGTGTGTGTGTAGCCCACATTCACTCTTAGACTTGATAACATGTACACTGATGCTCTCAAACACACCTGTATTTACTCTCAGCACAGACTCGTGTGCGGTGTCCAGAAGAATATTGTTATAGTAGATGAGTTATTGTAGTATTTATTATGTACTGTATGTACAGTAACAGATGCTTTAATCAGTATGAATGATCTGTCACTGCGTACAAATATCAGACACACTGGTCATGTGAATTTGAAGGGATAGTTCACCCAAAAATGACAATCTTGTCATCATTTATTCACACTAACCCAATTTCAGCTCCTGTTGACTTCCATAGTATGAATAAAAATACTTTTTTTTTTTGATATACCGTTATAATTTATGTTGAGTTAAATTATTATTTATTTTTTATATATTTATTTTAAATTATTATTATTTTTTATATATTTATATATTTATCATATTTATTTTTTTGTGATTTTTGTGGTCACTTTTATGCATGAATATAACAATGAGGGATAAGGTATAAGGTCTGACTGATCTCTCGTTCCTCTTTCAGCCGGAGAACCTACAGAAGATGTGGCTGCGGGAGTTTTGCCAGGTAAGAAACTCTTCTGATCTCGTCCTCTGTGTGACAGGCTCCGCCCCTCCAGTGGAGCTCGGATGCGATTGGCTCGCCTTTATGACATCACTGTCTGACACTGATGTCACAATAGATCTGTGCACTGAAAATGATGACCTCTGTTCTGTTCTGCGTAACAGCTTCAACAATCAGCTTTTTGTTGAAGATTGCTCTTTTTGATTAATTTTTTTTTTTATTTCATATTTTTATATTGTTACCTTTAAATAGGAAATATCCTTTTATTTTTTTTGTAAGTTATAATTTTTTTAATGTATCTATTATTCTTTACTTAAGCTGTATAGTGGAGCTGGGGTGCGTTTCCCCAAACGAACTATGGTCCCGAGTTAAGTTACTAATAGAGTTCAGTGGAACTAACGATGCTTTTGGGAAACGCACCTCTGCACGATTCTGGATAAACTGAGAATCACAAACATTATTTGAAGCGCCAGTCACTTAGCTCTATTTTGATCTCTACCATAGACATCAGTGTTTATATCCGAACTATAAACTTTCATCCCAGTGTTTCATATAATCTTTGTCATTTAGAAATCAGATCGTGTGGGTGTTTGAATCGAGATCACGGTCTTTTAACGATTAATCCTGCAGCTCTACTGTAGAGCATCTATATATTGCTGTTTTATATAAAAAAAATGATACAGTAAAACAATTCTCAACACCAGTTTGGATACGACAGTGGAAACTAATACTAGGCTAATTAATGTAAGCAAAAAAAGCCCTTAATGACAGACAGACGTCTGGGGAACAGTGCAAGTCTTTCACAGCGGAACATACTTTTAATAACTCTTTCAAGTTTGTTGTTTTACTTCAGCAATGTTATGTGATTTCACTGATTTGGACATTAAGTTTAGGCTTGTTAGGGAAGGAAAGAGACCGGATGTGGCACAGCAGATGTTTTATCTCAGTTATTCAGTGTTTTAGTTGTTGGTTGTGCAGGTCTGTGTGTGTGTGTTCAGTGTTGCTGATCTCATGGAGGACACATTTCTTAATCAAACCCGCGGCTCTGAGCTGCTGTGACTCCTGCAGAAGACGCTGATTTCCCTGCCACTCCAGCCATTTACCTGCTGGTTTTGACTGACAAAAGACAAAACGCACTGACCTCGAGTCTTCTGCTCTCAACACACCCGTCCTCTGAGATTAATGTGTTTCTGAAGTGCAACAGTGCATTAAAAGTGTCCTTTTTAATGGTTAAATTAAATTGTATTAATCAAAAAGCATGTCTAATTAATTAAAATCATGAAACGTAAACAATTTAACATCAATTTATTAAAAGTTTAACAAAAATTACATGTTTAGGGCCCTATTAAATTTTATTTCCCCCAACATTCATTTAATCTATCTTTTAAGTAATGAAAATTAAACAAATTAAATTTTTTGGAAAATAAAGGTCATTTAATATTACAGTTTAAAAACATAAGAAATATTGTATGATTATTCCTTAAAAATAAGGTTTTAATAATTTTAGTAGTAGTATCTGCCTGTAACGTACATTCCACTGAACAATAGTAATATATTTCTGCTGCAATGTCTTCAAGTTAAACCAAACTTTTATTTTGACGGGTTGCCGTGGATACCTTTACATTTACGTTTAGGATAGTTTTGCTCAGATGAAACGGTCAAATGCTCATGAAGTGACTCTCAGAGCAGTTCTGGAGATGTTGTTCATGTGTTTATGTCCTCATTTACTGAGACAGCAGACGCTGAAATCACCCAAGTGTCACACACACTTCAGAATGAGTAATAAACAAAACCACACGTCTGTGCCCTTCATTAACACAGAGACATGCAGAATACATACTTAAACTGTTGCTTTGCACCTTAATATTTACAAATACTAGTGGGGGGGGTGCATGTGTGAGTCTGTGTGTGTGTGTGTGTGTTTGAGTGCGTGTGAGTCTGTGTGTGTGTGTGTGTGTGTGTGTTTGAGTGCGTGTGAGTCTGTGTGTGTGTGTGTGTGTGTGTTTGAGTGCGTGTGAGTCTGTGTGTGTGTGTGTGTGTGTGTGTTTGAGTGCGTGTGAGTCTGTGTGTGTGTGTGATTGAGTGAGTGTGTGTGTTTGAATGTGTGTGAGTGTGTGTGTGTGTGATTGAGTGTGTGTGTGTTTGAGGGGGTGTGTGAGTCTGTGCGTGTATGATTGAGTGTGTGAGTGCATGTGTGTGTGAGATTGAGTTTGTGTGTCTCTCTGTGTGTGTGTTTGAGTGTGTGTGTGTGTTAGAATGTGTGTGAGTCTGTGTGTGTGTGTGTTTGAGTGTGTGTGTGTGTGTGTTTGAGTGCGTGTGAGTCTGTGTGTGTGTGTGTTTGAGTGCGTGTGAGTCTGTGTGTGTGTGTGTGTGTGTGTGTGTGTGTGTTTGAGTGCGTGTGAGTCTGTGTGTGTGTGTGTGTGTGTGTGTGTGTGTTTGAGTGCGTGTGAGTCTGTGTGTGTGTGTGTGTGTGTGTGTGTGTGTGTTTGAGTGCGTGTGAGTCTGTGTGTGTGTGTGTGTGTGTGTGTGTTTTAGTGCGTGTGAGTCTGTGTGTGTGTGTGTGTGTGTGTTTGAGTGCGTGTGAGTCTGTGTGTGTGTGTGTGTGTGTGTGTGTTTGAGTGCGTGTGAGTCTGTGTGTGTGTGTGTGTGTGTTTGAGTGCGTGTGAGTCTGTGTGTGTGTGATTGAGTGTGTGTGTGTTTGAGGGGGTGTGTGAGTCTGTGCGTGTATGATTGAGTGTGTGAGTGCATGTGTGTGTGAGATTGAGTGTGTGTGTCTCTCTGTGTGTGTGTGTGTGTTAGAATGTGTGTGTGTGTGTGTGTTGTTCGGGGAAGGCCTGTAAACTCTTGCCAAGCTTGAGCTGCAGTGACGTCATGGAAAGCTGCTTTATTTGATTCTCTCTGTGTCTCGTGTAGCTTTGCTCACATCATATCAGCAGATTTTCAGCAGTTGTTTAGTTTGATGCTGAGAAACCCTGTGACTCTTTGTCTTTGAATAAAGCCGCTTAAATTAAACAACTGCTCAAATGGAAACTAAAGTTTGCACTTAAGTGCAGGAACGGAGCAATAAATAACAAAAGCTCCTTCTTAGCCGACGGCTGTTACTCTAATTGCAAATAAAGTGCAATCAAAAATACAAATTACAACGAAAAACAGCAGCAGAAATAGCTAGAGGGTGAATGTGATGAGTGGGGTGGAGCCGAGAGCCGTGGGAACGGAGCGAGGCCGGTGCAGTAATTGATAATGAGCAACACCTGCAGCACTCACCGTCTCGAGTCCCACGGAGGAGCTCCGGAAGAATAAGAGGAGGAGTAACGACACTGAAGGACGAGAGAAGGAAGACCAGGCCTGGACTTTATTAAGTGTTTTGTTTCTGTTTGTGCACAACAGTTGTCCGCGAGGGGCTGTGGCGCTATTTTATGTTTTTTTTTTTTATTATTAAATTTTTATTTGAATGTCCGCTGGTTCCCACCTCCTTCTTCCCGACCTACGAACTTTTGTTACAGTGAAATAAACCTTCTTAGCAGCAAGTAACAATTTAAACAAACACAAACACTCACGCTGTCCATCTGCTCTGCTGATCGCTTCTGAATACTGAAACATACTTTTTTGGGATTAATCAGTGTATCCTGATAAACTTTTATGATAGTTTATAGTTAAATGGAAAGGAGTGGTTAACATTCAACCCGTTCTTTTTCATCAGTAGTATTATTTGTGATTTTGCAGTGTTATAAGCCGGGCTTCAGACACTTTCACTCGAATCTTTTTGTCACTGTTTTGCTTACATGCATCTACACACCTGTCACTTTTTTAGACTAAACAAAAGATGGATTCATTGTTATTCTTACAAAACGTTTATTAACAAAAACCATTCAGATGAGGCATGGCATACACCACATGCTGTATTATATACTGAGTAATAAATGACAGGTGACTTTTGTAACATTATACACTATTCCATTCAAAAGCTTGGAGTCAGTATCATTTTTCTTTAGGAGAAAAAATTATAGAAGTTAATACTTTGAGTTAGCAAGGATGCTTTAACTTGATCAAAAGTGATAAAGACATTTATAATGTTACAAAAAAATAATGCTCTTCTTCTGAACTTTCTATTCATCAAAGAAACCTGAAAAAATTTAAGTCAGCTGTTGTAAACAATAATAACAATAATAGTAGTAGTAGTAGTAATAATAGTAATAATAATAATGAAGGTTTTTTTTTTTATGAAGCAAATCAGAGTATTAGAATGATTTCCGAAGGATAATATGACTGCAGTAATGATGCTAAAAATTCAGCTTTGAAATCACAAGATTAAATAACATTTTAAAATATATTCAATTATAAAGCAGTTACTTTAAATAGTAAAATATTTTAACATTTTTACTGCTTTTGTTGTACTTTGGATCAAATAAATGCAGGCTTGGTGAGCAGAAGAGTCTTTAAAAAACAATACTGTTCAAAAACTTTTGACTAGTAATATATATAAATGAAAAACGTTTGTCATTAATGCAACATTTTTTTGTTTAACTTAATGTACTAAAATAACTAAAACTGAATTTAAAAAAACTGTAAAAGCATATTACAAAAAAATCTAATAAAAAAACTGCAAATATTCTAAAACTTTAGCTATAATTAAAATTAATAGGAAATATAAAACTCAAAACTATTATAGTAAACCCAGCTCATCCTGGAGTCTTTAATTCTTCTCATATAAAGCTGTTTAATGTGACGTGAGACTGTGTGTGATATGATCATATGGCACTGATAGAGTGAAACATCAGTCACATGTTTGGTTTGTTTAGTTTTTATCTGAAGCCTGAACATAACTTGTGCAGGCGTCTGTAGATAAATAGAGCGCATCGCTCTGTTTGTTTTGTTTTGATGTTTTTTTCTGACATTGTTTTGTCTGAGTGCCTCCTGCTCTTTGACAGCTGTTTAATGGCTTGCTAATATTTATTTAGCATTCACACAGTTTAATACCTGGTGACAGCTGTGTTATTAATAGCACTTAAATATAACCATAAACACTCATGTTGAGTTAGTGTGCGAGTCTACTTCAGTGCTTCTCCAGTTATTTTATTCACAGAAACTACGAGTGATTTATTATTATTAATTATATATTAAAAAGGATTAATTATATATTAAAAAAGATTTTTTTAAGTAAACAAACAATAAAATAAAATAAAAAATATAATATGTATTTATTTATTTATAATATAATATTTGTGTCCCTGCAGCACAAAAGCAGTCATCAGTAGCACAGGTATATTTGTAGCAATAGACAACAATACATTGTATGAGTCACAATTATACATTTCTCTTTTATGACAAAAATCATTAGGATATTAAGTAAAGATCATGTTCCATGAAGATATTTAGTAAATTTCCTACCGTAAATATATCAAAACTTAATTTTTGATTAGTAATATGCATTGCTAAGAACTTCATTTGAACAACTTTAAAGATGATTTTCTCAATATTTAGATTTTTTTGCTCCCTCAGATTCCAGATTTTCAAATAGTTGTATCTCAGACAAATGCAGATGACAGATGATGCATAAATCTCAATTTAAAAAAAATGACACTTAAGTTTTGTGCACATTAATTCATTCATTCTAGCTATTTGTACCTGAAACTTGACAAATTTCCATGACATTTTAAGAGTTTATTTTATTTTAATTTAATTTAATATGTTTTTACTTTTCATTTTAATTATACTTTTATAAAAGTAGTTTTATATGCTTTTGTAATTTAATATTTACAAATAATATTAATACAAATAATGTTAATATTTAGGTTTAATTTATATTTTATTTGTTTTTATTTATCTTTTATTCTTTTATTACTTTTATATTATTTATTTATTTATTTTGAAACATAACTATTTAGGTTTTAATTTATTTTTATTTCTGTTTTAGTTTTAGTTCAGTTCAATTTTTTATTTATTTTATTTCCAGTTACTAAGTGCTCCGACTAAGTGCCAAGGCATTCATTTTTAATTTCCTCTTAAGATTTTAATCTAATAGTATGTTATATAACAACTTGAAGAATTTTGTAATACTGTCAGAAGTGCTACATTTTTAAATTTGTATTCAATTCAATGTGCCTCAAAATGAATAAAAACAGTCAAATGCAAACTCAGAATATTAGACAAACCTGCAATAATGAAATATGTTAAATAAGACAAATATCATGTATGTATTTAATCCTATTTTATAAACTAATGTCTTTGGTTCTGACATTCGATGATCCAATTCAACCATACTAAGCAGAAATAACACATTTGTGTTTGATTTTAGTTATTGCTGAAGAGTGTTGAACTTTCTTCTCCTGCGTCATATTCTTCATGTGATTGGTTCTCTACTGTACAGACGTGAATTTACATTTCCTTCAGCCTGAGCCGTGTTCACTTCACTTTTGATGTGAAAGAGCTTTACATTTGTAAAAGAAGAACTTTTTATATTAAAAACAAACAAGCCCCGCCCAGATTTAAAAAGAAACGTAACGCATCACTTTCCATAAAAAGTAACTAAGTAACGTAATCAGATACTTTTTAGGGAGTACTGTAATATTGTAACACATCACTTTTAGAAGTATCTTTCCCAACACTGTGTGTTCTGTGTTGTTGCAGACGGTTCAGACGCACCGGCCGCTCTTCGTGGCTCTTCACTGTCAGGAGGTCGGAGGGAAGAACTACGAGGCGTCCATGACACACGTGGACAGCTTCATCAAGTAAGTTCACCTGAAGCCAGTGTGAATCCGGTTCCTGATCAAACAGCGCCTCCAGCTCCAGTCTGTGTGTGTGTGTGTGTTCAGTATCCTCTCATTATTAAAGTCCAAAGCCAATATTTACTCACACCTGAGCAGCTCAACCTGCAAACGAATCCGCCGTTTCAGAGAGATATGACATATGTGATAAAATTTCTATTGTTTTGAATTAATAAATGCAGTTACTAATAATATTACTTGTTTGTTTCATGTTTATACACATTTGACAGTAAAGCACTAGGCTTGAGTTGGGAAGCTTAACAACAGTAACATGAGCAAAATCTATTTTGTATGTAGAAAAGATATATATTTTACTCTTATTAAATGTACCATTATTCTGTAGTCTTATATGAAACTGACCAACATCTTCAGTGATTGTCTGTGATTTATAATTATTTTATCACTTCAAAATATAAAGGAAAAAGTATAAATGAATGACTCATAAGCCAGTAAGAGCTCCTCTGCTGCCATCTACAGGTTATGATGGGGATTTGATGTTCACCGCAGTATATTTATAAATGTCTGGAGCCCTGCTATAAATGATCAAACTCTGCTGTTGAACCTGTTTCACAGTCGATCTCCTCACATCTTCTGTCTCTGATTAATAGTTTAGAGTGTTTTATCCAGTCAGAGCTCTTTTAGTGTAATCAGCTTCAGCTGCTGCTTCTGGTGTCAGATATAGAGCACAGAGTGATGTTTAGATCAGTTTATGTCAGTATCTGCTGCACTGTTAGAAAGATCTCACTGATTTACATCACAAGCAGCAGAATTCATGATAGAAATATCAGCTTCTGTAACAAATTTTGCTCAGTTTGAGTCTCTGAATAAAATTGAGCTGCTTTTTCTTCATATTCTCACTGTATCAGATTATAAATGACTATATGCAAACTGATTTTTTAGAATCATTTTATTTATTTATTGTTATGTTAAGGTTTAAACTATTCCATTTAAAAATTAACTTGCATTTTGTTTGGACTATTACAGTACTTCATGTGCCAATTCTTAAAGGGATAATTAGTCAGCAACAGGTACGCAGAGATATTTAATTTTAATAATATTTAAAAATAAATGTAAATAATAGTAAAGTTATGCTGGGATGCTTTTAAAACACATGCAAACTTTAGATTTATTTTTATTTTTATTTATATTTTATCCAAAGGCTAAAAACTGTAAAAAAAAAACAAAAAACAAAAACAAAAAAAAAAAACAACCTTGACTATTATTTCATATGTCAGGTTTTACACAGTTAATTAGTCAATAACAGGTACACTGATGGTATCAGAAGACATAACCACGATACTACATGATTATTCATAAATGTGACACCGGACTACAAAACCGGTCAAAAGGGTCAATTTTTTAAAATTGAGATTTATGCATCATCATCAGCTGAATAAATAATCTCTCCATTGATGTGTGGTTTGTTAGGAGGACAATATTTGTCTGAGATACAACTATTTGAAAATCTGGAATCTGAGGGAGCAAAAAAATCTAAATATTGAGAAAATCATCTTTAAAGTTGTTCAAATGAAGTTCTTAGCAATGCATATTACTAATCAAAAATTAAGTTTTGATATATTTACAGTAGGAAATGTACAAAATATCTTCATGAACATGATCTTTACTTAATATCATAATGATTTTTGGCATAAAAGAGAAATGTATAATTTTGACCTATACAGTGTATTTTGTATATTATAGTGTATATTGCTAAAAAAACATTTTTGTTGTCCAGGCTCCTATATAATAGCACTGCTTATATGGCACTTGAAGGAATGATTTCCACACTGCATGGTGTTTTGCAGTAAGCGCCCGTGACTGAGTGTCGAGCGTCACGTGTGTGTGTTTTGTGTTGTTTTGTCAGAGAGCTGCTGTCCAGTGACGCCATGAAGGACTTCAACCGCGCTCGTGTCTACCTCGACAAGAACTACAAATCCCAGGAGCAGTTCACAGTGAGTCCCTCAGCCCTGTGTTTGTTTCAGGAGTCTCTCTCGTTTCTGCCTGTGATCGACTGCGGAACCACTAGGGGGCGCTCAGACCAGCCTTTACTGTAGATAGAGATGACCAGACAAAAGATTCTGCTCTTGGTTTACACGTTTAATAATTAGTATGTATGATTCACATGAAGGACATACGTCTGCTTGAGATCTGCACAACCTGTTTCAGTCATTTCAGCAGGGACTTTTAGAGGTTTAGGATTGTGGGAAGAATAAAATTAAGTCGCGTATGTCTTAATCTTGTGATATTTGATATTTTATGTGATTTAATCTCCTGTTTCATTTAATTAAAGTCAGGTTTATTACACAAAAATCCATAATATTAATGTTTATAAAACTCCATGTGCACTAGTGCATATGTTTTACATATATGTTCATATTTGTTTATTTGTATTACATACACATATGTATTTAAATATAAAACCAATATTTTTTTTACAAAATAAAAAGGAAACTTAGAAGACAAACTCCCTGTAAATAATATTTAATTAACATATTAACTTAGATATTTGTGTTTTTAAGAAGTCTTGAGCACCATGAACTGATTAATGTTTTAATCTTGTGATATTTAATATTTTA
Source organism: allo-octoploid hybrid of Carassius auratus x Cyprinus carpio (assembly GCA_024542945.1). NCBI lineage: Eukaryota > Metazoa > Chordata > Actinopteri > Cypriniformes > allo-octoploid hybrid of Carassius auratus x Cyprinus carpio. The sequence continues at coordinate 28,181,750 of CM045038.1, forward strand.
TATGATTCAATCTTGTTTCATTTAATTCAAGTCAGGTTTGTTTCACATTACACATTGTTTTATAGAAATCCATAATATTAATGTTTTTAAAAACTCTATGCAGTGTTTGTACACACACGCTCACACAAACACACAAACACAAACGCTCACATACACACTCACACGCGCATACACAGACACACACTCACAGACGCTCAAACACACACACACAAAAACGCTTACACACTCACACACACACACATGCGCGCGCATACACACACACACGAACACACACACACACACACACACACACACACACACACACACACACATACACACTCACACACACACACACATGCGCGTGCATACACACACGCACACACACACACACACACACACACACACACACACACACACACACACACACACACACACATATGCCTACACACACACTCACTCACTCACTCACTCACTCACACACACACACACACACACACACACACACACACACACTCACACACACACATACACACATGCCTACACACACACTCACTCACTCACTCACTCACACACACACACACATACACACATGCCTACACACACACTCATTCACACACACATACACACATGCCTGCACACACAAACACACACACACACACATGCCTACACACACACACACACACACACACATGCCCGCACACACACACACACACACACACACACACACACACACACACACACTCACTCACTCACTCACTCACTCACTCACTCACTCACTCACACACACACACATACACACATGCCTACACACACACTCATTCACACACACATACACACATGCCTGCACACACACACACACACACACACACACACATGCCTGCACACACACACACACACACACACACACACACACACACACACACACACACACACTCACTGTGTTGTTCAGTTCAAGTTAGTTTTATTTCACATTGCACATTGTTTTAAAACAACTTTACAGAAATCCATAACATTACATAACATGGAGATGATATAAACCATCAGCTCGTCGAGAGGTACTGTTAGTATTTATAAACTCATGTGAGTTTATGTGCATGGGTAAAGCTGGATATAAATATGATGTTTATCAATTGAAGTTATTGATGTTATGGTGATTATTGATGAGATCTGTAGGGTGTTTGTTTGTGCTGGCAAAGTGATGATGTTTAAAAGATGGAGAATATTGCAGAATTATGTTTTCAATTGAAAGATGTGCTTTTATAAAGCAAACACAACCCGGTCACATGATGATCTGTTGATTTGTAGTAAATTTATATTTCATATTTTTCCTCTTCATGGGTTCTGTGTTTATGAACATCCATATCTGGATAAAATCAGTTTTGTAATCTCATAAATAGTCCCAATCAGTTTTCTTTTAGTGATCTGTCTTTAAGATTGAGCTTCCTGCTGCCGCCACTAGATGGAAGCAGAAACCCAGAAATAAATACTGCACTTAAGCAGAGAGAAATGATTCAGGATTGTAATATTTTGCCAAGATGTTTGCTGATACTTTTATAAACATTATATATAATAACGCGTAATAGATCATTCGTGCACATTCAAATATAAATGCGTTTATAATATGTGACCCTGGAGCACAAAACCAGTCACAAGGGTCAATTTCTTTAGATTGTGATTTATGCATCATCTGAAATCTGAATAAATAATCTCTCCATTGATGTGTGGTTTGTTAGGAGGACAATATTTGTCTGAGATACAACTATTTGAAAATCTGGAATCTGAGGGAGCAAAAAAATCTAAATATTGAGAAAATCATCTTTAAAGTTGTTCAAATGAAGTTCTTAGCAATGCATATTACTAATCAAAAATTAAGTTTTGATATATTTACAGTAGGAGATTTACAAAATATCTTCATGGTCATGATCTTTACTTAATATCCTAATGATTTTTGTCATAAAAGAGAAATGTATAATTGTGACTCATACAATGTATTGTTGTCTATTGCTACAAATATATCTGTGCTACTGATGACTGCTTCTGTGCTGCAGGGACACATGTTTAAAATATAAATCAAACATTTTATGATATTTCTAACTTTCTGGACACTGCACAAGATGTTCTTCCTCAGTATACATGTACTGTATTGGAGATGAAAAATGAAGAGACAAATTCTTGTTTTTCTGAGAAACTGAACAAAATAAAGTGAGTTTTTGCTTTAAACAAAAACAAATATCTTCCAGTTGCCTCAATAAAGAAGAGCTTGCTTTAATTTTGAATGAAGTTGATTTGACTCCATTAACAGATATTTGTTCTTGTTTAATTGTAAACTCACTTTATTTGGTTGCATTTTTCAGAAAAGAAGACTTGATATGTTCAGTTATTTTCTTCAGCTTGATTTGCGGATGTTTAGATATTTGTTGGAGAGAATCCGGTGTATTGGGCGATCGGTGGATCAGACAGTCAATAACCCCGCGGTGGCTCAGACAGACACGTGTTGTTTTGCTCGGGTAACTGTTTGTTGTCTGCTCCAGCTGTCAGTTTCCAGATAATGTGAGTTGAAGGAGAGACAGACAGTGTTTGCTGTTTACTGAGCGAGATGTAGCTCTCTGATGAACAGTTTCTTGTTCTTGAAATATAAATATTGTAATATAAAAATAACTGTTTTTTATAAATATATAATAAATAAATTTGCTCTCTCTCCATCTGTGTAGTCAAAGCCTTTTGAAGAAAATAACTTTGTTTTAGTCATGTTTAGTCATCTGAATAGTTTTGGATTTAGTTAAATTGTAATGCATTATTATTTTTTATTTATTTCTGTTTTGGTTATAGTATATCAGGTTAAGCTAAAGCTTATTAACTAAATAAAATAAAATATGTTTTTTAATATGTCTTTTTTATATTTATTAGTGCTGTCAAACGATTAAACGCATCCAAAACAAAAGTTTTTATTTACATAATATATGTGTGTGTACTGTTTATTAATTATATATATGAATATATTATATTAGCGTTAGCAATGCTTATGCTAGCGATTAACTACTGTAATAACAGCATTCATTTCAATCCGACATTCAAATTAAAATATTTCATTGTATTCATAACAGAAGCGGTATTTCCTTCAACTCACAAACACTGCTCAGGCATTGCAGGCAAGATTACATCCATCATGTTCTGAAGACAGTCAGTTTTCTTCAGAAATACAGTGATATAAAACACCCGCTCCGGGTTTAGACTCTGACACGTGCAGTGCTCATGTTTATTCAGCAAAGTCAACACCTTTTGGAACATCTGTTTGCTGCGGTCAGTTTTGATATTTCCCAATGTATGAGAAACACTGTGAAACTCACCTGCTTGAACTCTTTCATTTGATCCGGGTGTCTGTCTTTACAGTGTTTTGTTAGTTTGGTGTGTTTGCTCCTTTTGAGGTCGCCTCATCTCAGGGCTTTTATGAAGAGAGCGCATCTGCGCACCTTTCAAATGTGTGAGTGAGTGTGTGAGAGAGAGAGAGAGAGTGAGTGAGCGAGTGTGAGAGTGTGTGTGTGTGAGGGTGTGTGAGTGAGTGAGTGTGAGAGTGTGTGTGTTTGTGAGTGAGCAAGTGTGAATGAGTGGGTGTGTGAGTGTGTGTGTGTGTGTGTGTGTGTGTGTTAGGTTGTATGCGTGTATGTGAGAGTGTGTATGCTTGTGCGTGTTTGAGTGTGTGTGTGTGTGTGAGAGTGAGTGTATAATTGAGAGTGTGTGTGTGTGAATGAGAGAGTGTGAGCAAATGAGTGTGAGCGAGTGTTAGTGTGTGAGGTTGTATGCGTGTGAAAGTGAAAAGTGAAAGTCGTGACATTTGCCAAGTATGTTAACCCATACTCGGAATAGGTGCTCTGCATTTAACCCATCCAAGTGCACACACACAGCAGTGTGTGTGTGTGTGTGTGTGTGTGTGTGTGTGTGAGTGTGTTTGGGAGTGTGTGTATGTGTGTCTTTGTGAGATTGTTTGTGTGTGTGTGTGTGTGTGTGTGTGAGAGTATGAGAGTGTTTGTGTGTGTGTGTGTGTGAGAGAGTATGAGAGTGTTTGTGTGTGTGTGTGTCTGTGCGTGGGTGTGTGAGAGTGTTTGTGTGTGTGTGTGTGTGTGTGTGAGTGAGTGAGCGTGTTTGTGTGTGTGTGTGTCTGTGCGTGGGTGTGTGAGAGTGTTTGTGTGTGTGTGTGTGTGTGTGTGTGTGAGTGAGTGAGCGTGTTTGTGTGTGTGTGTGTCTGTGCGTGGGTGTGTGAGAGTGTTTGTGTGTGTGTGTGTGTGTGTGAGTGAGTGAGCGTGTTTGTGTGTGTGTGTGTCTGTGCGTGGGTGTGTGAGAGTGTTTGTGTGTGTGAGTATGAGAGTGTTTGTGTGTGTGTGTGTGTGTGTGAGTGAGTGAGCATGTTTGTGTGTGTGTGTGTCTGTGCGTGGGTGTGTGAGAGTGTTTGTGTGTGTGTGTGTGTGTGTGAGTGAGTGAGCATGTTTGTGTGTGTGTGTGTCTGTGCGTGGGTGTGTGAGAGTGTTTGTGTGTGTGAGTATGAGAGTGTTTGTGTGTGTGTGTGTGAGAGTGTGTCTGGGTGTGTGTGTGTGTGTGCGTGTGTGTGTGAGAGTATTTGTGTGTGTGTGTGTGTGAGAGTGTGTCTGGGTGTGTGTGTGTGTGTGTGCGTGGGTGTGTGAGAGTGTTTGTGTGTGTGTGTGTGAGAGTGTGTCTGGGTGTGTGTGTGTGTGTGTGAGTATGAGAGTGTGTGTGTTTGGGTGTGAGTGTGTGTGTGTGTGTGTGTGTCTGTGCGTGGGTGTGTGAGAGTGTTTGTGTGTGTGTGTGTGTGAGAGTGTGTCTGGGTGTGTGTGTGTGTGTGTGTGTGTGTGAGTATGAGAGTGTGTGTGTTTGGGTGTGAGTGTGTTTGTGTGTGTGTGTGTGTGTGTGTGTGTGTGTGTGTGTGTGTGTGTGAGAGTGTGTCTGGGTGTGTGTGTGTGTGTGTGTGTGTGTGTGTGTGAGTATGAGAGTGTGTGTGTTTGGGTGTGTGTGTGTGTGTGTGTGTGTGTGTGTTTGGGTGAGTGTGTGTGAGTGACAGCCGCGGCTCTGACGGTGTGTTTTATGGCTCTTGTAAAGTATACAGGAGGTAAAATGTCAATTATAGGAAGCATCTCTGATCATTCACTAGTTCCACACCATTAATATTTATCATGCGGCTCTGCCCCGGGGCCCAGAGGCTCATGGGTAATGATGTGCACTAATGTCCGCCCCTTATTACCGCAGCATGTGTGATATTAAGTGTTCCTGTCACAATGCATTACAGTGACTGCTAACACACGCTGTGTCTCACCACGACCCGCGGCTTCAATTAGGACGAGTCCGAGCAGCTAAACACTAGGGCTGTTCGATTCCACAATTTTTGGAATCGATTCCGATTCCAATTCCTGGTCCTGGAATCGATGGGAATCGATTCCAAGAATCGATTCCTCACTGTTGTTTTCGATTCTTTTCAATTCTTGTTTTTTTTTTCTTTTTTTAGATTAAATGAACCAAATCTCATCATGATGACTGCAGGATAGGTCGTATAATGTATCCTTCATATAATATGAAGCTAAAAAAAATTGTAAAAAAAAAAATGATGATATGAAAAGTTTTGTTTTTTCAGCTTTGCTCGTGAAATTAGTCATAGCCCAGCTCAGCAGGGACATGCGTTTATCGCATATATTAATTAAGACATGAAGTGTCTAAAAGAAATGTGCACAGTTGAGCTGAATGATGAAGTTTACTTTGTATACTTTGCACAATATTAACAAACTGTACACTTAAACTAAATAACCAGAACATTAATAACTGATAGAGCTCATGGTTTATCTGTCAATCAGATGCGCTCCCGGCCACTGATCTATGCTCGTGACGTGTTCTTTTATAATTATCATTGGCTGATAGAAATGTTTTTAAAAATAGTATTTTAGATGGTAATAAGATCAAGACCCTCATTGACGTCATGATCTATTCTGTCATGAACCGCTCAAAATTGTGGACCAGTTCTACCGTAAAATAACCTCTGAATCGTTTTATATATATAATAATCTTTTATCTCACAACTGTTGTAATTAAGGCTTTGGTGAATTGTGCTTCTAAACGGGAGGCTAGCCTACATCCTAAAATTCAATTGATCAGTACCGACTCGTTTTCTTTCTGTTTTGTTTTTTCTTTTCTTTTTTCGTGAATTTAAATATGTGCAGTTTTGTCGGATGTAGCCTTCCGTTTGAGAGACTCCCATTGATAAGCTTTGTTGAACTGAAAAAGACTCTGAATGAGGAGTCGACTCCCCTTGATGGAATCGATTCCAACCTTTGGAATCGACTCTCGATTCCCAACGCCCCGGAATCGAGGAATCGATTCTTTTTGGAATCGACTCCCAGCCCTACTAAACACCTCGACAGATACGATATATGATTATTAAACTTCAAAAGGCAGTGATTTTAAAGTCAAACGTGATGCAGTTACTCGTTTACAATTAATGACACAATCGCTAATGATGCATCTTTGATGAACTGACGATGTTTACAATATGGTTTTAGATTATAATGTTGTAGTTGGTTGTAAGATGCATATTTTATGTCTTATGTTTTTGAACGAGCAGCTGAAGTAATAAAGTTAATAAGAGTTATGATGTATTTCAGACTTATTTATGATTAAAAGTCCTTCATTATTCATCATTTAGATCAACATAACCTCTTATATCTTCTGAGCCGCCCCGTCACAGGAAAGAAAGACTAAGAACTGTATTTAACACATTTGATGTATAGATTTTATTAGTATCAGCACAATAATCTTTTGATTGCCTTCCTTTAAACACATTATTCAGCAAATTCCAGTATCGATGGACGTGCACTTCAGGTGTATTGATGTATGAGAATATAAACCAGTTTCAGTGCAATCTTACCGTAGTTTACCCTGTCTTGCAGTTAAGTAAAACAATTTGAGGTGGTTGATTTATTTTGAGATTGTAAGGGTTTGTTCTGTAATGGCATGTGATATTAATTTTATTTGTGGAGGTTTAAAAAAGTCCGCTGCAGCAGCGTGAGTGTTTTCTGTGCGTCTCTCTGTAATCTCACACTCGTCCGTCTCCGTCTCTGTCGAATGAGTGTGTGCTGACGGCTGATAACATGCACTATCAGACCCGTGGATTAGACTCGTGTCAGCCGCTGTAATGCCATGAGTCCTTAGACAGAGAAGAGCCCTTCTGAAGAATGACACTGAGAGGAGAACATCACACCATACAGATGTACAGGAGGAGTCACTGTGTGTGTGTGTGTGTGTGTGTGTGAGAGAGAGAGAGAGAGAGAGAGAGTGTGTGTGTGTGTGTGTGAGAGAGAGAGTGTGTGTGTGTGAGAGAGAGAGAGAGAGAGAGTGTGTGTGTGTGTGAGAGAGAGAGTGTGTGTGTGTGAGAGAGAGAGTGTGTGTGAGTGTGTGTGTGTGTGAGAGAGAGAGAGAGAGAGTGTGTGTGTGTGTGTGTGTGTGTGAGAGAGAGAGAGAGAGAGATAGAGAGAGTGTGTGTGTGTGTGTGTGTGAGAGAGAGAGAGAGTGTGTGAGTGTGTGTGAGAGAGAGAGTGTGTGTGTGTGTGTGTGAGAGAGAGAGAGAGAGAGAAAGTGTGTGAGAGAGAGAGTGTGTGTGTGTGTGTGTGTGTGTGAGAGAGAGAGTGTGTGTGTGTGGAAGTTTTCAACTCTCGTTAGTGCTCATTAGTATTAAAGCTCAGTGTGTGTCATCCTGCAGTGTTTTTGTTCTCCAGACATCAATGGTTCCTCAACTTTTGTGGTTTTTGAGCTCTTATGATCATAATTGAGCATCAAGAACACTCGAGATCAGTGGTTCTCAACCAGGCCACATGACTTATTTATTAAAATAAATAAATAACTTTAACTTTATTAGTAAGGTTAAAAAAGTTTAAATTTATTATTTATTTTACATTATTTTTAAATGATTTTAAAAGTGTACATGAATAATGAATTGTTTTATTACAAAATATTTATTTATTTATTTATTTATTTTTTTTTTTTTATTAAAATATATTTTTTTAAATCACACATAATATGGTATAAACACAAACACTAAAAAAATGTACGTTGAAATCATATTTTAAGCTTTCTTTTGTGCTTAAAATGAGAAAAAATATCTGCAGATGGGGTGAGAAAAATCAGCTTGTTTTGATCTGTCTCTCAGAAAACAGTCTCATGTAATTTCACATTTATTGTTTTATTTGAAGAACACCAAATTAGAATCTTCTGGAATTACAGAATAAATTGTGGTTAATTAATTTAATGTCAAGTTAGGAGTAATTACAATTTTTTTTAATGTTTCTTAAAGAAGTCTCTTCTTTTCGCCATGGCTGCATTAATTTGATCAAAAATATGGTAAAAATGTGAAATATTATTATGATGTAAAACAGCTGTTTTCTGTGTGAATCTCTGTTAAACTGTAATTTATTTCTGTGATGCGCAGCTGTATTTTCAGCATCATTACTCCAGTCTTCAGTGTCACATGATCTTCAGAAATCATTCTAATATGATGATTTGCTGCTCAAGAAACATTTCTGATTATTATCAATGTTGAAAACATCACATTAATGCATTTTATTTTTCATTTAATTTAGATGAATAGAAAGTTCAAAAGAACAGCATTTATTTGAAAAATAGAAATCCTTTGTAACATTATAAATGTCTTTACTGTCACTTCAATTTAATGCATCCTTGATGATTAAAGCATTATTATTCAGTTGTATAGATGTATTTGGGACAGTGAGGATGAGACACTACTCTAAACATAACCAGCTTAAAATATCGCAAACTAAATCCAGTGTCTGTTATTCCAGTGCGGGACGGAGCCGGTCGAGGCCATCTGAATGTGCCAGACGTCACTGGAGTAATAATGTAGAGCAATAATTCACACACACCATCAGTCACGCTCTCCTAAACACACACACACACACACACACACACACACGCAGACGTCTGGATGTGTGCTGAGCGACAATCGATGAATCTGCCATCAGACGTGAATTATGAGGGCGAGGCGCTGGAGAAATTTGGAGCGAAATATATACGCGGCTAATGGATTATATAGAAACAGATGCATCTGATATGAGCGGCCCTCAGAGAGGAAACACGGCTCTGACACACACACACACACACACACACACACACACACACACACACACACACACACGTGTAAGCGCTTGTAAACCTGTGCAGTGTGTGTGTCTGGTCAGATTGGTTTATCAGGGGTGAGTAAATCACCTGTGTGTGTGTGTGTGTGTGTGTCTGCCCCTGGCCCCGTGTGAGTGTGTGTAAGGGCCACAGTGAAGGTGAGGCTGTCATATCGATCTTTTTAGTGCTAAAATATGAGCCACTTTACTCTGCTCCCCAGCGCAGTGATGTGAAAAATAATAACTTGGCCCCAAATTAAAAATATTGATCGCTTAGGAGGTGTTGAGAGCAAATAAACATCCACTGAAGGATTTTTCACCCGCCCAGCCTCTCTCTCTCTCTCTCTCTCTGCACTGTAAACATGAGCTGTGTTTGTGTGTGTTTCTGATCCAAATGTTACCGAGCAGCCTACTTAGTATTTTAAGGCATCATAGATGATAATCTCACAAAGCACTGCACACATTTAGCAGAAAAAGTTTGAGATGTGATGCTAGTAAGTAAAAAAAATCAATAAATAAGCGTCATTCTCAACTGAAATATTTTGTCAAAATGAAATTTTTTAGGTCAGATTAATAATGCATTATTTTACCCAATGTTTATTTACATTTATGCATTTGACAGATGCTTATATTCAAAGCGACTCACGTTGTGTTCAAAGCTATCAGTTCTTGCTTGTGTGATTGTGTGTGTTTGTGTATTTTAGTGTAATTGAGATACTATTACAGTTTAATTCTGTATTTTAGCAGTTTTATTTTATATCTTAATTTTGTTTTAATTTTTATCAGTTTTAGTAATTTTTGTGCTTTTTTGTAAAAAAAATTGTATACAAGTGTCTATGCCAAGTTTTAATTTTTCATTTTTTATTCAGTTTTAGTTTGTCATTTTAGTACATCAAATTAAACCAAACTATTGCTTCCTTGGCAACAAATTGAAATAATATATATATATATATATATATATAATTTTTTTTTTTTTGATTTATATTTTAATAAAATGATTTTTTTTTTTTAATAAATAAAATATAAGCATTCATTTTATTTCTATATATATATATGTGTGTGTGTGTGTGTGTGTGTGTATATGTATGTATGTGTGTGTTTAGTATGCTGTCTTAGTAGGGTGCTGCCTGTATAGTTCACTAGGTTTCAGAAGAGAGCTGAATCAGATCCAGATCTTCTGGTGTCGTGTCCAGCGCATCGGTCATCATTTTCTGCACATCTGCTGCTGTCTTCTTCTGTATCCTTGCGGTAACGGATGAGCTGCCAGCGGCCCATCAAACGTGTGGGAAAACAATTGGCACAAGGTTAATTTTATTGCTAGCTCCATGCATTTGTGAGCAGCAGCGAGGCGTCCTGATGAATGGTCTTCCTGCGCCGGCGGGAATTCAGATGAGGTCTTGTGAAGGGAAGCCGCTCCTGAAATCCTCATGAATCTGACACAATCTTCAGCCCAGACGCTGTTAGGACTCTTAAAATGTGTGCATGTCGCTCGTTATTAAAGCATGTGTCTGTATCTCAGCTTGTGATCTATAATATAAAACATACAGGACATATCATTTATTTTAAAGTACACATTTCTTTTTAATCAGTTATATATATATCATATGAGTGATACTAGAACAGTTTACCTTTTTGTTTTATTTTTTATTTTTTATTTATATCTTAGTTTTTTTTTATCTTAGTCATTTTTTAAGTGTGTTTTTGTCATTTTTAATCAGTTTTTGTGAAGTTAAATGTGATACTTTTAAAAAAATATATGTGATACTATAAAATGATTTTTTTAATTTAAATTTTTGTCATTTTAATTTGAGTTAAAATTAATTTTTTTTTTTTTTTTTTAAATATTTTATGTCTTTATGACTATAAAGTTGTAGTTATTATAGTGTCAGGACACTTAAAATGTGTGAATGTCTGTAGTTTTTAAAGCAGGAGTCTTTATTTGTGCTCAGATGCTGTTATGAAACATTTGGAATTGCTTTATGGCTTTTTGAGAAAACCGATTGGGTTTAATTCGGTGTCATGTTCAGTAATTTTACTCTCATAGTTTACCCATGATTCATTGTGTGCATGTTTACAGGTACTTTATGAACACATTTCACCTGATCAGCTCGTGACCTTCCTGTGTACAGTTTCCTGTTACGACTCGAGTCTGAAATGTTTAATTTTATGAACGGCCCCCTCTCTCACACACACACACACACACACACACACACACACACACACACACACACACACACACACACACACACACACACACACACACACACACAGATAGTGCTCATTTCTCTTGTCTCTGGCAGGTGTGTTTTAGGCATTAGTTTGTGTTTCTCGTTCACATGGACGCCGTCAGACGCCGCTGTCCTCTAAAAGACTCTCTTTAATTACGCCAAACTGACTTTGCTTACCCTTCATTTGGCACATCTCTCACACAGCACATTTGTTTGTGTGTGATATAAACACACACACACAATCACACACACACACTCCATCAGCATTATTAATGCAGCTAAAAGCATCTTAATGCTGCGGCTCATCATTAGCCGTGTGTGTGTGTGTGTGTGTGTGTGTGTGTGTGTGTGTGTGTGTGTGTGTGTGTGTGTGTGTGTCAGTGGACCAGCAGTGTCAGGTCAAAGGTCATTCGGTCTGAATGTATGTCTTCATAAACCTTCGTTTCTGCTTATAAATAAGTTTTTTTCAATCTAATTTCATGCCATATTTCACATATCAAAGCCTTGGGCCCTATGAAAGCACTTTCATTTTTTCCCACAAATTCTATTGAATTTTTCCCCCACAATTAATTTAGAATTTTCTACATTTTTATTTTTTCCTTGCAAGTTCTGTTTTATTTTTTCCTCCCGACTTCTGTTTCCCCCCAAATTGCTTGCTTTATTTATTTATTTATTTATTTATTTATTTATTTCTGGATTCTGTATGGTTTAATTATGGTTTAATTTAAATCCAGGTTTAGTTAGAAAGGTAAAGGGTCCACTGAACGACATCACAAAGAGCACGTTTAGTCCAACGAAGCAATAATGTTGTAATATAGATATTAATTCCTTTGTTTACGTTTCAGTTCTTCGGGGACAGTATTGTTTGTGTCCGTTATGGAATAACCTATGCTCGAAAAACTGTGTCTTGGTAGTAAAAATACAGCATGGTTTTGTAGCATACAGTGTCACAAACAGAATGAGTCCATCCACTAAAAAAAAAAAAAAAGTCAGAGATAAGCAGAATATTGTTTATTTGAATTCTGGCACTCTCTCGTGATGCACCTGTCATCTGATGGAGGCGTAACTGAGCGATCGGCTTTTTGCACAAATAATTCTTTCTTTTTTTCTTCTTCAACACTTTTCATATATGTGTGTGTGTTTTGTGGGGGATGTGTCTGTATGACTGATAATCAGCGTGTGATAGACAGCTATCAGTGTGAGTGTGGTCTGTATGAATACAGTGTGATTATTGAATATAAGGCTCATCTGTATTAAGTCCATTAGCATGTGAGCGTCTGTCAGTGTAAATGCTGTATTTCTAGCAATCTCAGGATGTACTGTAATCCGACATCTGTGTACAATTCAGTGTGGTACAATTTTTTTCAAGGCACTTCAGTGTCTATAACTTTTTATCTTTTTGAGCATCATCAACTCTGGATGATGGATAGTAAAGCCCAAAGGGTCTTCTTTCCAAAGACACCAAGACTGTGTGTAAGCACACTGAAGTCAGGAACTATTCTTTTACAATTTTAAGTTTGGTAGCTCATTTTCAGCTGTGAGTCTCATAATGGGGGGGTGCTGGGGAACAGGTTAAGTTAAAGGCTTTTATTTTGGCAGGCTGTGGTAAAGATCTTTGATTGTATCTGACAGTAGATTTTATCAGGTGAAAAGGTGCTCATGAAGTGACT
>CM045038.1:28199808-28234808 GCA_024542945.1 allo-octoploid hybrid of Carassius auratus x Cyprinus carpio
TTCAGCATCGTGTTCACAGCTAATGCAAATTAAATTCAGATTTAAGAATTGAATTGCACTTTTAAAACTATTTATTTGTTTATTTATACAAAGGAGATGGTTATAATTATTAGTATACAAAGGATATGACGGATAAAAAAAACTTGTAAATAATAATAACTAATAATAACAATCAGAAGAAGAAGAAGGTAAAAATTAATGAAAATGGTTTAAATTAGTTCAACTTTAATTAATATTTCTGGATTCCTTTAAATTTTTTAAATTCCATTTTAAGGGTTAAATCAAATTTTAGTAATCCAAAAGCATGTCTAATTATTTGAAATTGAATTATTATTTGAAATCGAATTTAACAATTTATTTAAAGTTTTACACAAAATAAATTTTTAGCGCCCTGTGAAATCTTTTATTTTTTTCCCAATTCCATTTTATTTTTTCTCTATTTTTTTTTTTTTTTTCGTTTTAATTTGTCTGGATTCTGTTTTAATGCTTAAATAAAATTTTAGAAATGAAAAATCATGACTAATTAATTGAAACAATGTGAGGCCCGTTTGTGTGTGTGTGTATGTGTGTGTGTGTGTGTTTTTTTGTGTATGTACATACATATGTATGTACGTATATGTGTGAATTTACTAATGTAAATTCAGCCTAACTGCTTGCTAATATCACTTGGATGAAATGAAACATTCAGCACATTTTCCACTTGTTCTTAAAATACCAAATACAATGTAATATGTGTGATACTTTAATAATTGACTAAAGAAATACAGTTCTTTATTTATAAAAAATAAACAAATCTTTCCAGCGAAGTTAATTCTGTAAATGTAGTTATAAAAATAAAAATAAATAAATAAATAGAACCTCTTCCAAAACACAAGTGAAAATTGAATGGATTTCAGGGTTATAATGGGAATTGTATTGGTTTTAATGTAAACTATAATGGTGTGTACTGGTATTCTGTTGGTGGGATGTAATCTGGCAGATGGGAAACAATAGAACAACAGTAATTCATGTTGGAATAATGCCCAAAACAAAAATGAATTTTGTAATGGTTTAATGGAAGCAGGGTAATGATACTCATACTGTGCTGCACATTATTGACAATATTCAGCTGAAGCTTGACTTTGCAAATTTACAATCGCAAATTAATTCGCAACCGCAATATCTGTCCAAAAAAACACAATTAGATATTTTCTCCATATCGCACAGCCCTAGTGTGAGTGTGTGTGTGAGTGAGTGTGTGTGAGTGTGTGTGTGTGTGTGTGTGTGTGTGTGTGTGTGTGTGAGTGTGTGTGTGAGTGTGTGTGTGTGTGTGTGTGTGTGTGTGTGTGTGTGTGTGTGAGTATGTGTGTGAGTGAGTGAGTGAGTGTGTGTGTGTGTGTGTGTGTGTGTGTGTGTGTGTGTGTGTGTGTGTGTGTGATGGGATGTTTAATACCAGTAATGGTGTTGGCAGGCGCTGTGTGTCCGGAGCTTCTCACTCGTCTGCTGTTATCTGATTGGTTTATTCTTTCACTCCTGTACTGTTTAGTTAAGCAGCGGCACATTTACATGAACCTGTAACCCACAACCACCACTTCACAGAATTAACAGAGACACCACCAGCCCTCGCTTCTTTTCTTTTCATTTCTTTTCTTTTCTTTTCTTTTCTTTTCTTTTCTTTTCTTTTCTTTTCTTTTCTTTTCTTTTCTTTCTTCCTTTATCCTTTTGTTTCTTTTCCTTTTTATTTTTAATAATTATTACAATTATTAGTATTTTATTATAAAAATATTAACTTATTTTAATTATTATTATTCTTTTTTTTCTTTCTTTTTGTTTTTATTAATTTTTAACAATTTCTTTACATATTAATTATTTAAATGTTTATATTTAATAATTTTTAAAATTATTAGTGTTTTAAAATGATTTTATTTTAATATGATAAAACTATTATTTAATTATTATTCTTTTGTGTTTTTATAAAAATATTTATGTATTTATTTGTTTTAATTGTTTATTTATTTTAATATTTTTCAAATATTATTAAAATTTTATTTATAATTTTTGTTTTTAAATTATTTATTAAATAAATAAATTAATTAATTCATTTTTATTTAGTTTTATTTTGACTTTTTTATGTAGTTGTGTTTAGTTCTTTATTTATTTTCTATTTTCTGTATTTTTTCCCTTTTCCTTCTTTTTCTTTTCCCCATAATTTTCTAATTCATTTGTCTGTTCTAAATAGCTGTAATGCAGTATTTAGTGTTTGTATTCAGTTTGGTTTAGATTCTCTCGGTCTGAAACCGAATGAATTGTTCTGTTTCTGTTTGCTCATTATAAACGTGCTCGCGCGCACTCATCATATCTCTCAGAGCAGACGCGTCTGGTGTGACGTCACTGAGATGATCGGGTCTTTAGTGCAGCTGCTGAAGATGAAGCTTGTCTGGTTTCTCTTCAGCATCTCTGACGCTCTGCACCTTGATCTTCTTCAGGAACATGAACCCAGTGTCCTGCAGGTCAGAGAGTTCAGACAGGAGCGAGGAGATTATAGATGTTTCACAGACCAGTGGACAGCTCAGCAGCTTTATTATTATTTTAAAGGACTGTGTTTGTCATGTCCATATTCAGTATGTCTGACTGTAATCATTAAACAAACTTTGATGACATTTAACAGGCTTTAAAGGTCTTAAAGGCCTAACGAAGGACTGGGAGATTTTCCAATATTATTGATTCATTCCAGTCTAATGTTTTGTCACAATTTCTTTTTTAAATGGATAAATCACGAATACAAATATACTCTTTCTTTCTTTCTTTCTTTCTTTCTTTCTTTCTCTCTTAAATGATTACAAAATACCAATAAATAGAAATGATTAAAAATGAATAAATGCATGATACAAAAAGAAAGAATACAGATTTGTTTAAAAAGCAGTTTAAATTCAGGAATAGTGCACAACTCTTCTCGCAGTATTGAACGGGAAGTTGTGCTGAAGTTGCAGGAAGTTCAGTTTTTGTGTGTGTTTCTGTCTGCTGTAATCCCAAGATCCTTTGCTCTCTCTCTCTCTCTCTCTGTCTCTCTCTCTCTGTTCTCTTTCATTCTGCTTCAGTTTCTTCCTCTGAGCAGCGCTCTGGATCTCCTTTCATCGGACGTCCCGATACGCAGATTGCCCTGATAAACTGAAGCAGCGTTTGTGTTGTGAAAAGCCCTTTGCTTGTGATTATTATCACACAAATCAGGCCGTGACATCGTTTATGGATGTGAGAATGTTTTCTCTCTGATGCACTGAGCTGTAACTAAGCCGTACGCAGCGGATCCCGCGACTTTACATAACCTTCACATAACACCTCATCGGCAGCCACTCGCTTTCACATAAAGACAAAGAATCCGCAGGAGCTCAGGCTTCACGCTCTCTGCTTCAGGCTTCGAGCAGCTCTGCTCGATTAAAGCACACCGTGTGATTGGCCGCCGTCGCTGAAACTCTTTCATTTCTCTGTGTTACGGGGAATGGAGCATGTTGCCAAAATACAGGGTCTCAAAGTCTTAAATGCATCCTTCCACAAATCAAGGCCTTATAACATCTTAAACTGGAATCTTAAATTCTATCTTTGAGTATCTTCCTCAGTATTTGTGTCTTGTTGTCCAGTCCAAATGTCTGAACATCCTTAAATTAAGATACATTAATTTATCTGATTACTTGTTAGATACTGTTATTTTCTTAATTGCATACTTCATTATTTATTGGATTTATTTACTTATTTTTTAATTGTCTAGAAATTTAATTTAATTTAATTAAAAATAAATGACTTAAATATTAAAATAATAAAGTTATTTAATCTTTTATTTCATTTACATCTTTACTGTTATTTACATATTTATTTTAAAAGTAAAAAAAAAGTTATTTGTCCTTTAGGCTACTTAATTTACATCTTTATTTATTTAATAATTGACTTTCTTTCTAAATCAGTTACTTATATATTAACATATTAATATTTTTATTTACATATGTATATTTTATTTTTATTTTATATTTGATTTATTTTTGACATTTTCTTTATTTATTTACTCATTAGTTCATTGTCTGTATATTTGCTGCCGTTCTTTTTGTCCATAAAGTCTATAAATGTGCGAACTTTAAAAATTTTTAAAGCTTTTCTTTTTCCAAAAGGTATTCAACCATTTATTTACTTTTTATCTTTATGTATTTATTATTTATGTACTTATTTGAGTTATTTACTTATTTTTGAATCGTCTATTCATTTTCACACAGTAAATATATAATTTTCTTTGTAAAGTCTATACATTTTCAAAACTTTTTAAACATTTTTTTTTTCTAAAACTATCAAGCAGAGCTTTAAGTAAACTCTCCAAGTTTTTAATCAGTGAGCTTTGCTTTTCTAGTTACAGTAATAGTTATAATCTAAAAGAATAGTCTATAGTCTCTTTAATTTGTTAATTTAATTTCCACATCGTTCCATTCATTCTACTTCCTTTCATTCAAATATGAATCCTGTTTGTAAACTCGATTCACATTCAGGAAATGAAATGTCGTTCTCAGTTCAGTTTCTAATGACTCTGGCGACCTCAGGATGAAGATGACGTGATGTGTGCGTCTTTATAAGCAGATCAGAAGTAGAAGTTGGTTAGAGTTGGTGTCCTTGTGTCTCTTTTGTAAGACTCGGCACAGTCACATCCAATCACGTCTGCCGCCGCGGCCGAACGCTCATAATCCAATCAGATGCATAAAGAACGATCACAGGAACCGGCCAGATATTAAAGAGCACGATAATCTAGATTGATGAACGTTCAACGTCAACATTAACAATATTTTCATGCGTGGGGAATAAAGAGAAATCGATCGTTCTGTGGAGCGACCCGCTCTGAAAGAGTCTCTATCTAATGAGGATACCTTTCTGAAACAGAGAAATATTCTTTTTAATTATTGGACATCTATAGTGGAATATGATTTACATTAATGAGCGTAAGTGTATTAAGGCGTTTTATCATTGGCATCTGAAACTATTAAATGATGGTGCATGAGAACGAGCGCTCGTGGCCATTTAATTAGTAATGGAGGCCTGAATTGGTCGGGTTTGATGTTTTTTGTGTGCAAATCTAATAACGCGGACAATGTTTATCAGGTACGTGGCTCTTCAGAAGATGATCTGATTAGCCGAGCACTACATGCTCACTTCAGGAAACCTTGCGTTTAGAGAGGAAAACACTGGAAACGTGTGCTTCTTCTCTTTGGTCATGCATTGTTATGAAAACAGAGTCGTAGAGAAAGTTGCATGTACAAATAAAGCACTTCTGGGATGCTTTAAAACATTGGCTTTTCCAGCAAATGCATCGGCGTGCACTTTACTAATCGAATCTGTTTACCTCATGCCACGCAATATGAGCAGAAGCAGAAGGTACTGTAAGAAAAGCAATGATTTTTATGCGCTCTGACGGATCGTGGTATATTAACAAAACAGAATATAAATGAGACGTTTAATGTCTCGAGTCTTTGAGACGTCAGACGAGAAATTAGTTCAATAAAGTTGCAGAGAGACCTCTGAAGCTTCTCTTAACCTGATCATGTGAGATACGGCTGACTATGAATTTATGATCTACATTATTCAGACCGGACGAGTGCGTGGCTATGAAGGAGCTCATGATGGGATAGTTGGCCTCTTTAAATGCTGTGTGTCAAGGGCCCTATGAAATACCTTTGATTTTTACCAAATATCGTTTTTCCCCCTAATTTCCATTTATTATGTTTTAGTTTTTCTTTACTCTGCTTTAGTAGTTACATTAAATTTTAGTAATTGAAAAGCATTTGAAATGTCAAATTATGAAACGTACACAATTTAACAATAATTTTATTTTTAGGTCCTTATGTTTTATTTTATTTTTTAAATTCTGTATTTTGTTCGTTTGTTTGTTTTATTATTTTTCTGGAGTATGATTTTTTTTCTCTTATAATTTTTACACAATTGTAGTAATCAAAAGAATGTAACACAAGTTGAAATCATGAAACTTATACAATTTAACAGCAATTTATTAAAATTTGAACAAATATTATGTTTTTAGGGCCCTATGAATTTTTTTTTTTTTTTTTTTTTCAAATTCCGGTTTATTTTTTCATTTTCATTTTTCTGGATTCCATTTTTTATATTTATTTTTTTTCGTGACTGTTTTAATGGTTAAATTATATTTTAGTTATCAAAAAGCATGTACAATTATAGTGCCCTATGAAATAACTTTTATTTTGCCCAAAATCCGTATTTTTTATTATTATCTTTTTTTTTTCAAATTCCTTTTTTTTTTGCTTTATTTTTTATCTGGATGACCCCTTTTTTCCAATCGGGCCATAAATTTTTTTTTTTCAGAATATCTGGGATATGCAATTGTGCAATGTAATCAATTTAAATTCATGAAACTTAAACAGTGTTTGAATCTTTTAATCAAATGAAAATAACAAATCCTTTCTCATTTTTTAGCAAACACAGTGTTGCACAAAACTGAGGTTTACTGTTAAAATTGAAACATGGAAGAAAATTGTGATTATTCCTTAAAAATTGTTATTATTACTTTGAGAAGCACATTCTGCTGTTCAGTTGTAATATACCTCTGTCATAATTTCTTCAAGTTAAACCAAACTTTTATTTTGACAGGTCGCCATAAAAGGACCTTTAGGTTTCTGTGGATATAAGATATGAAGATATATTTAAAGAGTCTTTTTGCACTTTAAAGTGCATATTCCAGAGAGTCGATGTATAGAAAAATAATGTAGGAACTAGATTTTATTTAAACTATACTTTAAAATACGCTATTAAGGTTTTTCGAGTCGTTTTTGTGAGAGCATTTTACTTCCGCATCAGAAAAACCATCAAAAACCAGAAGTGACGCAGCGAGAGGGAGTGCGGTCAGGAAAACAATGGATCGCAATTACCGTTCGGATGCTGAGGAAGTTTTAAGTGTTTATTTACACTTATGACGGACCACAGATACAATTATGAGCCTGCTGTGCGGCCAAGAGAGCAGGGACAGGTCAGGATTAGACAGAACAACGGTCAGAAGAGACAGATTGAGTTGTGTGAGGAGAACAAGACAGTTGTCTTGGTAAGAGATCGTGTCAGCTTACAAATACACACACGTTAGCTAACGATATGTAATCAGGCAATAGCAAAGCTAGAATTGGTCGTCTATGAGTATTGATACTTACCAGTAACAGAAACTAATATGCGTTGATCAAGCGTGTCACACTCGTTAATATCCGACTCTAACGTTACGTGATATACCGCAGGAGAGAGAGAGAGAGAGAGAGAGAGAGATAAACACGTTTTTGTTTCATTATGTGTGGGAAATGTGAAGCCATGGTCACAGCTGAGGAAAGTCAGTGCTGCTGGGGGTTAGATGCATACAGTGGAGAATGTGACCCCCACACGTCTGACTCTGCACCCAGGCTTTGAGGCTTGCTGTCTGAACCCGTATGTGCTACAGACAGACTATATGCACTTCAGACAAGAGCATGGAGCTCTCCAGGCCAGCAGACACATGTACTGTATGTTTAGGGCAGAGATCATTTATTACTCTGAGCTAAATACTTGTGTGTATAAATACATAGTAAATGAAAGATTTGAATATTAAAAACATCTGAATACATTTTTTTTTTCAATTACAAGCTGCCTATATTTAGGTCACAACTACCTGTAAGTCACACTTTTTGATGCCATTGGTATAAGACCTTTTGACAGCATACAGGCAAGTTGTCCGCTGGGCCTGTGGCATTCTGAGCATGCATGTGTTGTGTCAGCCATTATTACAGTTTCCAGAGGAAGGAGGACTTTATAAAGGTTTTGTATGGCCCCATTTTGGTGACCGTGAATAAAAAATAATCACAATCACAAATCGTCTTACTGCATAAAAACTTGTTTATGAAGTTTACATCAGATAAATATCAAGCAGATCTACATTTATGGTTAATTCAATTCAGTTTTAGTCATACAGCACTAAATCAACAAATATTATTTCCTAGCACTGTTAATACCTAACTCAAAACACAACATTGCAACTGTTAATATATATAACTAATGTGTGGTTAACGTGTGTTAAAGCGTGAATGCTGTGCTAGACACACAACAGCCTCATCTTGTTGATCCTCTGGAGGGATCTGGAAAGAGGAGCAGGTGTAGTGGAGGACGAGACAGTGCTGTGTTCTCCTGGAGTCTGTGGTGACCTCAGTATCCCTCTCTCAGAGACTCCATGAGACCTGATGCATGCTGGGAGAAGCAAGCACAAGTTTAGATCACATTCACTGCTGACCCTGCTTTTCCACATGGCCTCCATCACATCTGCATCTCCATTAGGAGCGGAAGCTGCAGCAGATGCATTAGTGAAGTCCCGTCTCTTCACCCGCACAAACGCACCCAGACCCGGAAGATACCGGTTCAAATGGTATTAATAATTAGACTTTTTTAAACCTGCAATATGCACTTTAATATTGACTGACACTAGTCCATATTGCACTTTTGATTAGGTGTTCAGTCCTACTTTAAATGATATTCCCCTAAACACCCCAAACTCTGTGACACTGCAGTAATCCCTGTGTTTCTGACTGGATTGTGTGTTCTGCGGCTGGGAGTCTGGGGTCCGTGTGTTGTTGTTGAATGTCATTGGCGTGATGGTTTTATTGTGTTATACGCGGTGAGCGGCCGGGTTAGAGGCTCCGCCGTGCTATGATGATCTTGGCAGGAGTTTGGCAAACGGAAGCATCCATTTCACCGCTAATTACAGGAGCATCGGGCCCCGGGGACAGACTGGTTCAAGCGGCCCTTGTAGAGGCTGCCAGCTCTCATCCAGCGCGCTTTATAAAATGCTCTTTAATCCGCCGCACAATATCATTAACTTTGTAAGTGGATGAACACAATGGACAAGCAATTTAATTAACTTCCACTGCTGGATGTCGGGAGGGAGGCTAAATGAAATTAATGCATGATATTTCCCCAGCGAGGCGGCCAACCTTGGGAGCGCACCGGATTGTTGGCAGGTCCGGATCGGCCAATTACACTTTGTTTAGATCTATCCGTAACGTTTTCGGCAAAAATGGGAAATGCAATCAGCGGTTTGGAGATCAATCATTGAAGGAAGATTTTAAAATAATGAAAGAAGCAGCCAGAGACGCTCAAAACAGAGCGACACGAACCCGCCGCCGCCGCCGTCTTCATATTAATGAGCTTTAATGTGTGTTAATGTCTGTGCGTTTAGTTCAGTGGAGCTGTGTGACAACTTTATTTGGCTTTGTGAAGTCTTTGAACTCTAGAAAAGTACTTGTTTTTAAGCATTTTAGAGCAAAAAGTGAGATTATTGGCTGGTTATCATTATATCCATCCATCCGTCCGTCCATCCGTCCGTCTTTGAACACTGAGAAAATACTTATTCCAGATTTTAGGACAAAATCACCTTTTAAAAAATAAAAATAGCTTTTACCCATAATTAATATATGATATTGATAATATTAATATAATATATAAAAGGGATTTATTTATTTACTTGTTTATTTGGTTTCTTATTTGTGTACTCCGTTGCTTTACGATTTGTCTTTGTGAGGTCTTTGAACTCTGGGAAAGTACTTGTTTTCAGACATTTTTGTAAAAAAAAGTCAGATAATCCTTTAATATTAATGAGTGTAAATAGTTTAAATGAGTGTTGGTGAATGTGATTAATATCAGCAGGTGCTGTTGACATACTGTGATGGATACACAATGCAGTGAGTGTGAGTGTAGGTGTTTGTGTGTTTGAGTGTGTGCGTGTGTGTGTGTGTGTGTGTTTTTGTGTGTGTGTGAGCGTGTGTGTGAGCGTGTGTGTGAGCGTGTGTGTGTGTGTGTGTTTGTGAGCGTGTGTGTTTGTGCGTGTGTGTGTGTGTGTGTTTGTGAGCGTGTGTGTGTGTGTGTGTGTGAGTGCGTGTGTGTGTGTGTGTGTGTGTGTGAGCGTGTGTGTGAATGTGTGTTTGTGAGCGTGTGTGTGTGTGTGTGAGTGCGTGTGTGCGTTTTTGTGTTTGTGAGCGTGTGTGTGTGAGTGTGTGTGTGTGTGTGTGTGCGTTTGTCTGTTTGTGAGCGCGTGTGTGTGTGTTTGTGAGCGTGTGTGTGTGTGTTTGCGTGTGTGAGTGTGTGTGTTTGTGAGTGTGTGTGAGTGTGTGTGTTTGTGTGTGTGTGTGTCTGTCTCTCTCTCTCTGTGCATCATTGATCCAGTGTTGGTGGTGTTGTTCTCTGTCTGTTTCTCGTGTTTCTGACTGGATACACAGACAAAGCGTCTCATTAAAAGCGTCTCCGTCACTGGTTCTTATTTGCACGCTGTGTGACTGCGGGGCCGATCCATCAGGGGCCCGAGGAGCCGCTCTGTCCCTCAGTGACGCGCTGCCAATGTTTAACATGTGGCTCCTGTTCATTCTTTACGTGTGAATGTAAACGCAACTGCTCCAGTACACAGGAAGCTGAGTGGGGATTCGATTTATATGTATGTATGTGTGTGTATATATATATGTGTGTGTGTGTGTGTGTGTGTATAAATATAGGCCTATAGCACAAAGATATAAATGAAATGATGCTTTAGGTTTTTATGATGATGTTCAGGTACAGAAATTGTAAAATCACATGTAAAATAACATTTGCATATTCTTCACTCTGTGTTGCAGCTTGATTTTTCATAGCCATTTAAATTAGAGGCAGCCACCGTATTTTAATCATGAATTGATAAAAAAAAAAAACCCTACCTTTTGCAATGTTTGATTTATATTAGATTGTAGAATTTCAAAATCTGAAGCGAAAACAGAAAAACCTGACTTCAGCTTTGTGAAATGATGCTACATAAAACATCTGCATGAAACAGAAACAGCAGAAGCTCTGAAAGAGATGCAGATTCACTCTCTGACAGCAGGCGGCGCTTATGGAACAGTGATACGCCGTTTCCTTGGTTACCGCTGTAAACACGGCAGCGCTTATGGAACAGTGATACGCCGTTTCCTTGGTTACCGCTGTAAACACGGCAGCGCTTATGGAACAGTGATACGCCGTTTCCTTGGTTACCGCTGTAAACACAGCAGCGCTTATGGAACAGTGATACGGCGTTTCCTTGGTTACCGCTGTAAACACAGCAGCGCTTACGGAACAGTGATACGGCGTTTCCTTGGTTACCGCTGTAAACACAGCAGCGCTTATGGAACAGTGATACGGCGTTTCCTTGGTTACCGCTGTAAACACAGCAGCGCTTATGGAACAGCGATACGGTGTTTCCTTGGTTACCGCTGTAAACACAGCAGCGCTTATGGAACAGCGATACGCCGTTTCCTTGGTTACCGCTGTAAACACAGCAGCGCTTATGGAACAGCGATACGGCGTTTCCTTGGTTACCGCTGTAAACACAGCAGCGCTTATGGAACAGCGATACGGCGTTTCCTTGGTTACCGCTGTAAACACAGCAGCGCTTATGGAACAGCGATATGGCGTTTCCTTGGTTACCGCTGTAAACACAGCAGCGCTTACGGAACAGTGATACGGCGTTTCCTTGGTTACCGCTGTAAACACAGCAGCGCTTACGGAACAGTGATACGGCGTTTCCTTGGTTACCGCTGTAAACACAGCAGCGCTTACGGAACAGCGATACGGCGTTTCCTTGGTTACCGCTGTAAACACAGCAGCGCTTATGGAACAGCGATACGGCGTTTCCTTGGTTACCGCTGTAAACACAGCAGCGCTTATGGAACAGCGATACGGCGTTTCCTTGGTTACCGCTGTAAACACAGCAGCGCTTATGGAACAGCGATACGGCGTTTCCTTGGTTACCGCTGTAAACACAGCAGCGCTTATGGAACAGTGATACGGCGTTTCCTTGGTTACCGCTGTAAACAGCAGCACTGTACGTATCAACACTAATTCAATATGCAGTATGAAAAGAAAACGCCATTTCTGAAAACAGCCAGTTCCCCTCAGAAGCATTCATATAAAATTCAGTATTTGGATTTTCTTCCTATATATTTCATGCATCGTGAACAGTGATCTCTCTCTCGCTCTCTCTCACACACACACACAGACACACACACACACACACGCGGCGACTCCCTTCACACATGATGAGCGTCTGGTGGCTCATCCACACACACGCCGGTCACACTCTCACAGGAATCAAGGTCTGACCGCTGTGGAAAAATGACCACTTTTATGTTTGCTTTATGGCTCATTTTTCAAAGCCACCGCAAAAAATCCA
Organism: allo-octoploid hybrid of Carassius auratus x Cyprinus carpio; assembly: GCA_024542945.1. Classification (NCBI taxonomy): domain Eukaryota; kingdom Metazoa; phylum Chordata; class Actinopteri; order Cypriniformes; species allo-octoploid hybrid of Carassius auratus x Cyprinus carpio. The sequence goes on from CM045038.1 coordinate 28,212,023, forward strand.
TGAAAGGTCAGTGTATTCGTGCCGCGGAGCTCAGCCCGTGTCTCGTCTGAAGGCCTTCAGCAGCGCTTCACTCTAGCGATGATGTTATTTCAGTGCAAATGTTGAAGATGATTCATGGCTTGCTTGTGCTTCATGCAGTCTTACTGCAGATCTTACAGGAAAACTGCCTATTGACCAAAGAATGCAGTAAATATTCATGCGGGATGTTAGATTTTTAATAACTGTTAGCTGTAGTACAGTTTTTAATTATTTTGACTAAGATTTTATCTTTATATTATCTTTAAAAAATATATTTGTGCTTAGTTGTAATTCATTTTTAATTTATTAGATGTAGTTCTAGTATGTACATTTAAACAATGCAATAATGAGATGGTGGCAACTAGCTGAAATTAAATATTAAAATTTTTATTAATATATATATATATATATATATATATATATATATATATATATATATATATATATATATATATATATATATTTATATTTATATTTTCTGTTTTCACAATTTTAGGTGAAGTTTTAGATATTATTTTAGCATTTTTTTACCAATGCATATTTTTTTTAATTTTTAAAAAATATGAATATTTAATTAATCAAATATTGGTATTTTTTAAAAATGTTTATACAGTTTTAAAAAATAGAATTATTACATTTTAACTAAAATATTTAGTTACAATTATTTATAATATGTTATTTCAGTTTAAGTTTTTTTATTTTTTAAATTTGAGTCGTCATAACTCTGTGTAGAGGAAGTTGTTGTTTACCTGCGGTCACTGCACTCGACGTATAGTCCTGGTTCTGTTCGGTCCGGTCCAAACCCGGGTCAGAGACCTTCACTGTCAGAGCGGCCAATAAAATCTGCCTTTATGGCTGGGTTATTGTCTTTCTGTCTGCAATTACGGCGATTACTCATTTCCTCGTCCGGCCTGCGCCGCGCACTTAACAGAGTGCATTTTACTAATGGAAAATTAAGTAGCGCCCGTGACAGTCCGCTTTATAAATATGTAAAATACACTTTTAATTATTTGGAGTGAATCTGGCAGGTAATCGATAACGCTGGACGTGACAAACATACGCTTGACACTGGCCATTGTAAAGCGCCGCTTAAAAGATAAGAGTTTCCTGTCAGCACCGTCTGGCTCCAATTAATATTTGGAGTCTGTCACTGCGTGGGACAAATGGATTAATTGTGGGCCGCTAATATAATAGCTTCTTCATGAAGAGCTCAGGAGGAGACCGGCTTGAACTCTGACGTTAAATATTCATCAGAGCTTGTGTTTGGATTTATTATGATGATATCTGGGATTATAATGCCGTGTTTATGGTTTATTCTGAGGTGTCGTGATTATCTGGAGAAGTACAGCAAACACTGATCATAACTTTCATAATGCTCAATAAATCAGAGAAATTATGCTGTGAAGTGTGTGTGTGTATATATATATATATATATATATATATATATATATATATATATATATATATATATATATATATATATATATATATATATACACACACACACTTTTTTTTCTGTTAACATTTTTTTATTCACCCTAATGATTTTTTTATGGTTTTTATATTAGTTTTAATTTTAGTTACCTATACTAGCTGATATATATATATATAAATATATAATCATTTTTTTAATTTTTTTATTTCACTTATTTTTATTTCTCTTAACGTTTTTATTTACCCTAATAATTTCTTTAAAATTAATTTTAATTTTAGTTAATTTTGGTTTTAGTATATTTTATGCATTTTGGTAATTTTTATTACAAATTAAAAATATTTGTAATTTTAAAAAAAAGTCTATATAGTTTTTTTTTTAAATACAATTTATGTTTTAGTTTCAGTTATTTTACTTTAAAATAAAATAAGAAATCTTGCCTTGGCAATTAGCTGAAATGTATAATATATATTTTTATTTCAGTTTTAGTTATTATAGATATTGATGTGTTCATGACATTACATACAATAATTGTGAGTTTCTGTGAGTCTCTGTCTTCATCGTGACGTCATGCATGTAAAACCAGACAGAATATCGGTTAATGTTAGTTAGATTCTCAACTACCCGTAACTGTTTGCTGTCTCTTTTTATTCCTGTTCTGTGTGCTGCGTGTCTTCGTTCTTCAGTGTTTTGTAAGAGCAGATGTAATGTGGCTCTTCTGAATTGAGTCGTTTGGTGAATGAATGTGTTTTGTATCGATCGTCTGCTGTTTCATACAGTTGGTTTGTGGAATGGGCGTCTCCGTCTCCGTTTGAGGTGAAACAGCACATAAACTAAAGCAAACAGAAATAAACAGAAGCCTTTCCGGGAAACTGACCTTCATCGCGCCTCTCCTCGACGGGCCGCTCGGGTCGCGCCGGGAATGTTCTCATCAATTAAATGTGAACGCTGGGGTGAGCGGGACCTTCTGTTTGTGCTTTTGACAAATCAGCAAATGTTTAATCTCAAGATGAGCCGCGCGGCGCTCATAAATAATGCAGGAGGGGTTCTGTGCCCACAGTCCTTCAGTGCCAGTCCACCGCCATCATCTTCATCAGCAGCATCTTCCTCATTCACACACACACACACACACACACACACACACACACACACACACACACACACACACACACACAAATAACTTTATTTAGAACCAGTGTTTGCTCTCTGGAACTGGGTTTTGCTCTTTATGAGTGCATGTCTGACCCAGAAAAAAAACACCCATTTATGTCAGATGAGTTTATTTAAATCAGAAGCAGGAATATCTGTCAATAATGCAATAAGATATAACATGAAACAATTCATTTCCTAGTAATACTTAAAAACTCAAGTTTGGCTGCTGCTGTAAATTTTTTTAAGTGTAATCAAATTGGCTGTACAAGTCATTTCAAAGTTAAATTATATTAAACTGATGGAAACAAATGTAGTTGAATCTTGTATAACTTAAAAAAATTAAATGAATTTGGTTAAATTAACTTTGAGTAAAAAAAAAATAAAAATAAACGTTTGTTGACTTGACTTACTGATCATATCTTATAGCATTGGCTAGTCCCTCATAAAGTGATTATATTTGCTGTCCAGTTATTTGTAGATGTTGTGTTTGTGGAAACCGTGATTTATTACTGTTCAAAAGTTTAAGGTAATTAAGTAAATAAAAAATAAAAAAATTATTCATCAGGGATGCACTAAATTGATGAAAAGTGACAGTAAAGACATTTATAATGTTACAAAATATTTCCAATTCAAATAAGTGCTGCTCTTTTGAACTTTCTGTTCATCTGTGAATCCTAAAAAAAAAAAAAAAAATGTATCACGGTTTCCACAAAAATATTGTGCAGCACAACTGTGTTCAACATTGATAATAATCAGAAATGTCTCTTGAGCAGCAAATCATCATATTAGAATGATTTCTGAAGATCATGTGACACTGAAGACTGGAGTAATGATGCTGAAAATACAGCTGCGCATCACAGAAATACATTACAGTTTAACATCTGTTCACATAAAAAACAGCTGCTTTAAACTGTAAAAATATTTGACAATTTTTAATGCATTTTTGATCAAATAAATACAGCCTTGGTGAGCAGAAGAGACTAATAAAGTCCTGATAAAGTTACAAGCCAACTGGCACATAATTCGGTTTCGTTTACTCGCCAAGACGGTTTTTACCGTCGGTCATATCTTGGCGAGTGTTGATTTTGGACTCGGACCTTGCATATGTGTGAAGATCAGTGAAGCAGAGAGAACCTGAGAGCGTCAGATGGCCATTCAGTCCGTCTCTAACCAGTTCTATTGTGCTCTTTTCTTGCTTCCTAACTGTATTCTCTGAGCGTTTGTATTTGCTGATGCCTGAGCGTCTCTCTGTGTCTTTAGACACTATTGAGAGCTTTAGCCCACAGTTTTGGGCCGCTGCATTGAGCCCTGAGCGGACAGGAAGCAGGTTTCGCTCTTTTTAGTTCAACTTGAGGACTGGAGGTGCAAAAGCCCCTCAGAAAAGCAGTTAGTGAACTGTGAACCGCATCAAATCCCCAGCGCCTTACGCCCGCGGGCTCCGTTTGTTTGGGCCGTCGACAGACACAGAAACCATCTGATTGTTCAGTAAAAATGAAGAATATAATCCTATTGAAGTAAATCTTTGGTCATGCTAAACTCTGACTGTGCTGCTTTGAGCGGCTCAGATCGAGCGCTTTGACAGAATCGGCTCTTGCTATAATTTACATGTTATATTTGAGCCGCCGTGAACTCCTTACATAAGAAAAGAGGCCTGTCCTTCATATTCATAAGAGCAAGTTTGTGCTCTTTTGTGGTGTTGGGTTTTACATAAACACATGAAGTTATGAAACACGACTGACGTCACTTGATATTCTGCGAACCGTATCTGCTGAAAAATCTCACTACAATGATGCATTGAGTAATAAAAGTGCTCATTCCAGCTGGTTTTAGATGTGTTTGCTACTTTACTGAGCAGTGGTTGACTGATATGGATTTTTTATGCTGATATCTTTGGCAGCCTATATATATACTATATATATATATATATATATATATATATATATATAGACTTCAGAATATTTAATAAAAAAAAATAGTAAAAACGCATACAGAATTTCTGAAATTAAATCAAAAGAGATGTATTTAGTGCTTTACTAAGTATGTTTTTTTGTTTGTTGCCGATATATATCAGATATAAAGCTGATAGGCAATATATATGAAAAAAATTGGAAAGACACATGCATAACAATTGTTGAAAATAAATATATTTCAGAATAGATTTAATTACATGCATTTACATGTATTTTTGATACTTTACAAAGTAGTGGCTAACCGATATGGATTTTCTTTTATGGATGATATCTAATGGCTGATGACCGATCGATATATATATATATATATATATATATATATATATATATATATATATATATATATATATATATATATATATATATATATATATATATATATATATATATCGCAGTATTTTATTTAAAAACTGTAAAAAAAAGTTTTGCATAACAATTGCTGAAATTTAGTCAAAACAGATTAAATATGATGTGTTTAGATGTATTTGGTACTTAGTGGTCGACCGATATGGATTTTTTGATGGCCGATATCTTGGCACCTGATGGACGATGGATATATAATATCTCAATATTTAATTTAAAAATAGTAAAAACACATGCAAAACAGAAATATATTTCAAAACCGATTAATTGGAGGTATTTATCTGTCAGCCGATATATATATATATATATATATATATATATATATATATATATATATATGGTATCACAATATTGAATTTAAACGCAGTAAAAACACATGCAAAACAATTTCTGAAATGAAATATATTTCAAAATAATGCTTCCGATATATCAGCCAAACCGATAATAATAATGTTGATATATCGGCAAAGCCTAATTTTCACAAAACAGGTGAAGAAATCGCACAGATGCACATCTGCCGACCAGAAAAGCCACACCTTTGAGTAATTTCTCTCTCTTTGTCTTTCAGGCACTGGGATGTTGCTACTTCATCCACGAATCCTTGAAAAACATCCAGCAGTTTGATTTCAAAGGTACGTGTGGTCCTTTAATACGGCGTGTCATCAATCCCATCAGATCCAGCGCGGTCAAGGTTGTTTCAGAAGCTATAAAACATGCTAAGATGGAGTTACCGATAGGAAACAGTAATGCTTATTAATATTAGGATTTAATTCATGAGATTTCAGCCTGTGGTAATAGTGCACTCAAGCTATTGGACAGTTAGCGGTGACCTCATCAGCGGTGGGGGTCAGAGGTCGTGTGTCCCGACGGTCACACTAATTAAAGCCACTCCCATTACAGCGGTGTGAGCATTAGCCCCCGCCGGACCCTTCAGCCCCGCTCAAACCCGGAGCTCTTAAAGACCACCATATCTACCACATGATGGCCGTAATCACGCTCTCCATCAAACTCACAAAACCTGAATGAATCCTGTTTCACCGCCAAACCACAAGACACAAAAATAAGAGCATGTTTCAAGAAAAAGAACAGTGAAAAAGAAGTGTTTTCCAGTGTGACATAATTTTTTACAGTGACATGCATTTCCACAAAAAACAGAAAGTGTTTTTAACATGTTAGTAATTGCTTAATTTATGCTGATTTATTTATGAGTAATTAATTTAACTAATTTTAAAGTAGAAAATAATTATTATAGTAAAAATGACTATGGTATTAATCACACAAAAACTCATAAGTAAATTCAAGTGAAGCTTCCAAGATGCATCATAGCCATGAGATTTTATGTAGTTAAAATTAAAAATAAAAATAAAATAAAACATAAATAAATAAATATAATGTATATATTTCTATTACCTTAAAATGATTATTATTTTAAAAATAATTTGAATGCAATTTTTTCTTTTTAGTTTTATATTTATTTAAAATATGCTGATATAAATGTAATTAAAAGTATGATTTTTATATTAAAAAAGACTAGATTTTCCTTCAGTGTCTACTGAGAACTACTAAAAATCTTAAAAGTAAATTTAAGTAAAGCATCTTGATGCATTATAGCCATGAGATTTTATGTAGTTAAAAATAAAAATAAAACTTAAATAAATAAATAAAAACAAACAAATAAATAATTATGTATATATTTTTAATTACCTTTAAAATGATTATTATTATTATTATTTATAATTTGAATGCAGTTAAACACCCCCCCCCTTAAATTATGCTAATATATATATATATATATATATATATATATATATATATATATATATATATATATATATATATATATATATATATAATTTTTATACTTAAAAAAGACTAGATATTTGTAATGTTAATCATCTTTCAGTGTTATGAGAATTAGACAAAATCTCAAAAGTAAATTCTGGTTTGTGTGTGAGCAGTAGGTGGCGCAGTTGCCCTGATCTCTCGTGCTCTAATAAGAGTCTCTGAACATGTTTGCATGTTAATCAGTGCTGTTTTATTCATCCTCATTTTCCTTCGTGCAGCCAAGAAGTTCAGGAAGGTGGTTGGGAAGGAGGTGTGTTCGGACGCTCTTCCGAGCACAGCCACGCTGGAGAAAGAGAAGTTTCCTCAGGACTATTTCCCTGAGGTGCGTCTGCTCCTTCATACGTCATCGTGAGAGTGTTGCGAACAATAAGATCAGAGAGGTCTGCTTCAGTCACATTTCCTCAGAGTTCAGGTTCATATTGAGAGGAAAGCATCTACGTAGTATTGGAGTAATTCGTTTTATGCACAGAAATTCCATACATTTTTATAATTTCTAATTTATTTTTCTCTTTTTTAATTGATCTTCATTTGTGCTGTTTTCAGTTGTTAATTTGTAGCGCCTGCCATCCAGTAATTGCAATAAGCTTCGTGCTTTGTTTTGATATTAAAAGCATTCAAATTTAGCAAATTTTAGGGTTAAATATTTTTATACAGCTCATTTGAGTGCTGATTATTAATTATAAATGTGATTAATTAATTATTAAATAAGCCTCGTTCCTGTTTTTTATTTTCAACTAACTGAAAACTTTAATATGGGTTATTTTTATAAAAATAAATTATTATGGTGCATCATTAGTAATTAGTATTTTGGTTTATGGGTTGTATACAGGGATTGAAATTAACTTTTTAAATTTGGCTACTAAATTTTTAAGTTACCGGCCATTCATAACTTCTACTAACCAAAAAAAAAAAAAACATATATAAACCAACAGCTTGAGGCTGTCTACACTGAATGTGACAAAGCCACCATTGCAAATAATTTTGTGTCAGAACCAGGGGTGCGCGATATTGACAAAAAAAATAATAATCTCAATATTTTCTGGCATTTTACTAATAATGATAGTTAGACAATATTTTGCTGAGTGTGTTATTGTGCTGATATTTTAAGGACTACTGTGGACAGCTGACTCCTAAACTTTTTGATATATTTCATATTTTTTGCGGTCAGTTCACAGCAGAGATAGTAATTCATATTTTCCAATAAGTTTAAATAGATTTTTTTCCTTTTATGTTTACCTTTAAAAAGCCATTTTTTCTAAAAGTGTGCATCATCTTTTGAGTCAAATTCTTACATTTAATCAGTCAATTATAATAATAATACATTTAGGCTGTTGTTAAACAAATTAAATCAGTATCAACAAAATTAATCTTTGGAGAAGTTGCATATGAAGTGGCTTTTAGATGTATTTACACACGTTAATGCAGCTCAGAGGGACATGGAGTGCTTTAACCTGCAGTTACAAATGCATTAATAATGTTATGATATTTTAAACATGAAATGCTGAATACTGATATTTGAAATTATTTTAAAAATAAAAATATACATTAAATGTGAAATTAAAACCGCCAGTAGGTGGCAGCAAGTCACTGTTAATAAGTGATTCATTGCGATTGAACCGAATCATTTAAATGGTTGATTGATTCAGGAACGAATCATCGTCATGTTGCTCAGAGATAACGAACAGTGCTGTGACTGTGTTTGGGATTATTTTTGTTGGCGAAATAGTGTAAAAACAAGAAATATAGTGTCTAACTATATAGTAGTACAGTGTCGAAATATTGTCTAACTATAGTTTTATATATATATATATATATATATATATATATATATATATATATATATATATATATATATATATATGTGTGTATATATATATATATATATATATATATATTTACATTTATTTAAATTTATTAGAGCCTGACCGATATGGGTTTTTTGGGGCTGATACCGATACCGATATTAGGGAATAAAAAAAGCCGATATCGATATATCGGCCGATATTCTTTGTGTATATTATAGTACAGTACCAGTCAAAAGTTTGTATACTTACCCATTGGTGTGTCCAAACATTTGACTGGTACTATATATAGAATACAGTATATACATAAACAGAATATACACACATAAACTTTTTTTTGCAATCATCACTCAAAGGTGGTGATCAAACACTTAATAATGAAGTGACAGAGATATGTAATGGAGCCACGGCATTTAACAATTTAACAATATACTTTATTATCCAAAATGAGGCTGGCATCAGTGCACTGAACAGTAAAGTTGAAGTTTATTCAACTTTAATTCAATTCAGTTCCATTCAACTTTATTCCGTTGAAGTTTATTTCACATTCACGGATTTGCACTACTGTCTTCACACACAGACGAAACTTACTAGAGAAGTGTGACATAATATACCTCTGTAAATAAACACAATATAAATGTTTCATCCAGCTCGCCAGTAGCAAACAATGGAGCACGCTCTGCTGGACAAACTAAGTAATTACACCATTTCAAGCATTTTATAAGCATTATGTTCTGTAAAAAAAAGTGCATATCGGCAGCATATATTTGCAGATACCGATATATCGGCAACAGGCTCATATCGGCCGATAATATCAGCAAAACGATATATCAGTCATGCTCTAATATTTATACATATATAGTATTGTGAATTTATTGTAATTAAGCACAATATTATTATAATTATTTTTTTCCTTTGTTTTCTTAAATGTTTCGATACAGCTCATTGATAATTGTTGATTATTGCATACAGTAAATGTGAGTGAAGTGGGTTTTGGCTCGTTTGGATGTAGGTTGATCTTGTTGTATTCGGAGCATGTTAGTTTGTGGATGTTGTGAGGGTTGAGCGTGTGATTTACTGCAGGCAGTGTTTCATATCTGTGTTCTTTAGGGCTGATATGTTAATAAAGCGCTCGTGTCTGCTGGATCCGCGGCTCCCATCCGTCTCCCACGCTCCGGCAAACAGCGGCCCGTAAATGCATGCGAAAACAGCGCGCTGGCCTTTCACGCTCCGCTACGATCTCCAGCGCTTTCACAAATAACACGCTTCCTCCTGATGAGAAAACAATGACGTTTACAGAAGCGGCGCACCTTCAGAGCAGAGAGAAAACAGAAGGAGAAAAGTTTGCGATGCATTGATTTACGCGCTCATGAATCTCCGGAGAGCAGCGCTCCACATAATGTTGGGCCGTTTAAAGCAGCAGATTTGTGTAGTCTATCAAGGGCTTTCTCAGTAGTGAGAAATTGCTTGTTATCGTAGATCACAGATACGGCTCCAACCTCTTATGAAAGATGAATTAATTTCACTAATGCTTTAATGCAGGTTTCTCGTGAGGCGGGCAGGCTGGCGATAACCTCGGCTTCATCCCGTGATTTATGCCGTCTTTTAGTAGATGAAACCTGCCCGGATTCGCCATCCATCTGCCTCCCTACAGGAATCCTATTACGCAGCGCTGTTTGGACGCTTTGGGCGGCTGCTCGCGTGCTTTAGCGCTGTTAGCGATCTGTTATCACACGGCCGAACCCCTGCAGTGATGTTTGATCTGAACAATCAGAATCCACTCATCACTTTTGTCAATCTATGAGTTTCTACACTATTGACCAGACAGCTTGTAGTTTTCTAATCAGGGTTTCTGAGGGTCACCTCTCCACAGATTAAAGCCCAAAAAGCTCTTAAATCAGAGCAGAAGGTCTTAAATTCATAAGATCGTGTTGCATCCTTAAATCAAGATACATTTAGTTGAGATTCAAAACAAAACAAAACAAGAAATGTCTTCAGCTGGTGGATGTGTCACTACAATAAAATATGATAAATAGTCAAGTGCAAATATCTGAACATCCTTAAATCAAGATACAATTATTGGAGAATGAATTAAAATATAATATTCACTTTAAATATGGGCAGAAAACAATAAATATCTATTAATAAAATATGATTAAATTGGACAAAATAAAATACAATTTTAAAAGACAGTGCTAAAATTGTGAAATAATTTTATTTTACTTTAGTAGTATAATTTTATTGTATTATTTATTATTTTAATTTAATGTTTTGTTTTATTTTATCTAATTTAATCTAAAGTTATTATGATATAATAGTATATTTTATTTTATTATTATGATTAAATTTGTTTTATTTTATCTAATTTAATCTAAAGTTATTATAATATAATAGTATATTTTATTTTATTATTATGATTAAATTTGTTTTATTTTATTTTGTCTAACCTTATTAATTTAATTTTTATTTATAAATTTATAAATTTAATTTAATTGTATTTTTTAAATTTTATCTCGTTTTACTATAATGTAATATTATTATAAATGTTTTATTTAATGTATTAATTTATTTAATTAAATTTTATTTAAATTTTTGCTTATTTTATTATATTTTATTAGTATTTGTGTCATTTTCAAGTGCAAATATCTGAACATCCTTAAATCAAGATACAATTATTGTAAAATATTCACTTTAAATATGGACATACGAAATATCTGCAGGTGGTGGACGAGTCACTGCAATAAAATATTAAATTGGACGAAATAAATTCGTAAAAGACGGTGCTAAAATTGTGAAATGAATGTACTTTATATGCAAAAAGGTTGCATGCAATGCAAAAAAATCTAATAAATACATATAAATATAAATAAATAGTTCCTCTGTTTTTTGACATTTGCACTGAAAAACAATTATTTGCAATTAATTGGAAGTACAGTAAAAGCTTTTTCCATATTCTAATGCTTGAGAGCAGAGATATTCCAGACATACTGTAAAAAAAAATAAAAAGGTAATGGAGATTTTTATATCTGGAAATACATTTATATCCAGAGCACATATCGACGTATTGTGTTCCTCACTCTTAAAAGCGGTCTGTTTTTCCCGAGCTGCTTCATCAATAAACCGTCAGTCTGTCAAACGTCTCGATGACATCACCTGCATTCCGCGCTTGATTGACAGCCGGCGCTTTCCCCAGCAGCCAATCAGCACGAGGCAGCTGTGACTGATGTGTGTTTGTACCCTTGGCTCTTCACTGGGTCTGTGTGATGAGCGCGTGACCCGTCTCCTCTTTAGGGCCCCTCTGTGAGTTATGGCTTTAAGTGCTGCTCCAGCCAGCGGCGCAGTATTAATTGAAACGCTGAATAAGAGAGAAGCGGACAGAACAACAGGAGCAGCTTGTGAAAGCTCGAGCTGATGTTGCTAGGTTTAATCCAGTCGTTCTGTTATTTGATGCTCGTCTGCAGGCTTGAATGTGTCTCTCAGCGGTGTGTTTGATTTCAGAGCAGTGACAGAAAATACCTGCTAAACATTTACACCTGTTAGCTGGATATACAGAGTGAGCTCAGATCTCTTTTGCACTTTGAGTTGTGAACAGGTTTTTAATTTTATTTTAATTATTTTTTATTGTATCATATTTAATTTTAATCTTATTTTATTGGTTTATTTTATTTAATCTTATTTTATAAGGTTATTTTGTCAAACCTTATTTTAAAATAGCATGATTTAATTTAATTATTTTATTTTAACTAATTGAATCTTGTTTTATTATAATGTTGTATAATTTTTATTTTTATTTTTTTCTTATTTTATAATAATATATTTTGTTTTACTAATCTTATTTTATTTTAATATATTATTTTATTTTATTTTGACTAATTTATTTATTTTAGTTTTTCATAATATATTATTTTACAACTTTTGTTTTAATTTTAACTAATTTAATCTTGTTTTATTATAATTATATAATTTTTATTTTTATTATTATTTTTTCTTATTTTATTATATATTTTATTTTGTTTTACTAATCTTATTTTATTTTAATATATTATTTTATTTTATTTTGACTATTTTCAATATTTTAATATTATTTTACAACTTTTGTTTTAATTTTAATTCATTGAATCTTGTTTTGTTATAATATAATTTTTTATTTATTTTGCTTATTTATAATATAATTGTATTAAATTATTTTATTTTTACTAATCTTATTTTATAATAATAATAATAATAATAATGTTTTTCTTTTATTTTAAATAATTGAATTTTATTTTATAAGAATATTATATAATTTTTTATTTTATTTGTCCTATTTTATCCTTATCTTATTTTCTAATATTATTATGATAATAAATTTTTTTTTGTTATGATCTAATTTAGTCTTGTTTTATTATAATTCATAAATATAATTCAGCTTATGATATTGCATAATAGTGTAATACAGTAATATATGTTTTGTTGTAGTTTGTTGACTTTGACCGTTGAGTTCAGTTAAACCTTAAATAATGTCTTTTTCAAGCATGAAATTGAAAGCAGACCGTTCCGACTCAGACCCGACTCGGTCTCAGTTCAGTCTGATTTGTGTTGTTGTTATCTCTCACGTGATTGTGATTCACTTCTAGCCCCTGAAGCGAATCGAGTGTGAAATCTCTCTGGTTCAGAGTGAAATGTCCTGATGTCTTGAGTGGAGACGGATGGGTGTTTCAGCGCTGCTCTTCATCAGTTATTACTCAGCTGCTGTTGTTGAAGGTCAGCGGGTCTGTGACGAGGCTGGACCGGAGATGAGATTATGAGCCCGTTCTTCAGCCTTCATCTCTGTCACGCCCAAGCGCTGACCTTTCCATCTGCTCCGCTGACCCCACCTGACCACCGTATCGGGCTTTCGGCCCACATTTACAGGAATACTTCACTGTTGTTGTTTTATTAATTTATTTTGTCTAGCTTAATCGTATTTTATTGCAGTGACCTGTCCACTGGCTGCAGATATTTAGATTTTTCTGTCCATATTTAAAGGAATATTTTTATTTTATTTTATTTTATTTTATTTTATTTTATTTTATTTTATTTTATTTTATTTTATTTTTATTTTTTTTAAATATTTTAATTTAATGTTTTATTTTATTTTATCTTATCTAATTTAATCTAATGTTATTATAATATAACAGTATTATTTTATTTTATTATTGATTCAATATTTTATTTTATTTTGTCTAACCTTCTTTTAAAATAGCATAATTTAATTAGATTAATATATATATATATATATATATATCTATATATATATATATATATATCTATATATATCTATATATATATAGATATATATATATCTATATATCTCTATATATATATATATATCTATATATCTATATATATATATATATCTATATATATATATATATAGATATATAGATATATATATATATATAGATATATATATATATTATTTTTCTACTTTTTATTTTATTTTTATTTTATTTTATTATTTTATTTTTCTTATTTTATAACAATATAATTTCATTTAATTATTGTATTTTATTTTGACTAATTCTGTCTTATGTTATTATATTATAATATTATTATATACTGTATGTAAGGGATAATCAGTTACGGCTCGTTAGCTTTCTGCCCGCTTCAGATCAGACACAGAGATGAAATAGTGCAGTAAGATCACATTTATTTGAATGAATTAGAGCATTTATTTTAATTCTCGATCGAAAGAGACCTATATATTTGTGTCTGTACTACGGACTGTTGTTAGTTTATGAACTGTAAGATCTGGAGAAGAGTCTGTTCTTGCCATCATCCGCTCGGCCTCGCTGTAGCCCGCAGATTAATTCAAGTATGCAAATGTAATTGAATTTGATCCAGTTAATCTTGTCCTAATGCCGGCTGAAAGATGTGAGGAGCAATCAAATCGCTCTCAGGCCTTTCATTTGCATCAGAGTTTTTAGATAACATTAGTCAATATGTAATTATGTGACCCGGCCGGTAATTAGTTTATTCATCGCTGCAGTTAACTCCCCATTAGAGATCTCAGAGAGAGAGAGAGAGAGTATAGGTTATGTCTCTCTCTCTCTGTGCATCAGTAATCAGGACACTCACAGCATCAATTATAATGTTGAGAGTCAGAGATCGGACAGAAACTCAAGAATACTGCCGTCTCTCGATCAGACTCGATGACGAACCTCATTTTCTTCATCTTGAGTAGCATTGTGTTTGATTTCAGAACAAAGACAGAAAGTATTTGTAAACTTGTTTTTGCAAGCTTAGCTGAGGGCTGTGAAGCCATCTGAGCTGTGAACAGGTTTTATTTTTAAATTTTATTTATTGTTTAATTCTATTTTGTACTTTATATATTTGTTTTATATATTTATGTTGTTTTTATATTTATTGCATTTTCTTGATATTTATTTACATTTTTATATTTTATTTTATTGTTTAAATATTGTTTTTTATATTCGTGCACCTTTTTATTTGTATTAATGAATTTATTTTACTTTATTTATTTTGTTATATTTTATTGTTTAATTGTTTAATTGTATTTTGTATTTTATTTGTTTTATATATTTATGTTGTTTTTATATTTATTGCATTTTCTTGATATTTATTTAAATTTTTATATTTTATTTTATTGTTTAAATATTGTTTTTTATATTTGTGCATCTTTTTATTTGTATTAATGAATTTATTTTACTTTATTTTGTTATTTTATTGTTTAATTGTTTAATTGTATTTTGTATTTTATTTGTTTTATATATTTATGTTGTTTTTATATTTATTGCATTTTCTTGATATTTATTAAAAAAAAAATGTTTTTAAAATATGTTTTTTTATATTCGTGCATCTTTTTATTTGTATTAATGAATTTCATTTTTTATTTTACTTTATTTTGTTTTATTTTATTGTTTAATTGTTTTATTGTATTTTGTACTTTATATATTTGTTTTATATATTTGTTGCATTTTATTGATATTTATTTACATTTTATTTTATTGTTTAAATATTGTTAAATATTGTGCGTCTTTTTAGTTTAATTAATGAATGTAATTTTTTATTTTATTTTTTTTCTTTGTATATTTGAGTGTGCTCAAAACTTGAAAAGATGAGATCAGCAGTAGCACAGAATCATCATCTTCGTCTTACTGAAGGTTTTCTGGAGCTCTAATGATTGATGAATGAATCATGACGGTGAATGCAGTGGATGCAGGGATGTGATTGGGTTTCACTGATGTTTTTTCTCGTCCTGCAGTGTAAATGGTCCAGAAAAGGCTTCATCCGAACCCGATGGGCGCTGGCTGACTGGTGAGTTCATCTCTGTCCTAAACCAGATCAATCCGGCCTTACAGAGAGAGTTCATGTCTGTTCTCACTGTTACTGACTGATCACATCATATAAAGTAATGTACATCAACATGAGTGTCAGAAGAAGAGGACAGAACGGATACTTTGGATGAATTAACTCTATTAGAAACAGACATGGTGCGCACATCCAGAAAAAGGTGAAGCAATGATGAAGCAAACAGGATCATTTCATCTGCTTCATCAGCCAGTTATGTTCACCGCAGCTCTATTCTCTGACTTTAGATAAATAATATAAGTTTTTTAAAGTTAAATGAGCAAAATAAAATACTTTAAAATATGAAATCGTTTTAAATAAAAATTTAAATCAATAATTTAAAATAAAAGCAAAATAAAACACTAAAAATATAAACTTAAATAGTAAATAGAATGAAAACAAACAATAAAATACTTGCTAAAATATTATTCAAAATAAATAATGTAGAATGAAAAAAATAAAAGACTACAATGATTTTTAATAAATTAAAATTAAATTATTAAAATAAAACATTAAAATATCAAATATTTGTTTCAATAAAATTAAATAATTTAAAATAAAAGCAATCAAAATAAAATATTAAATAATATTTTAAAATAAACAATCAAAATAAAACCAAAAAAATTTTTAATAACGTAATATATATATATATATATATATATATATATATATATATTTTAATAAAGTCACAATTTACATTAACATTTAGTCATTTTTGCAGACGCTTTTATCCAAAAAATGAAAACACTTTAAAACTAAACTAAATTAATGTAGTGTTTTGGTTCACCTGCATGTCATGTGACCATTAATGGACATCAGAGAGCCTCGATCATGTGCTCAGTTATTGAAATATTAACTTATTTTAGCTGAAGGCTGTCAAAAATGTTTGTGAATCACTGAAATAAGCTTTAATTCTGCCTCTTCACTGCTGGAGAGGCAGGTGAGCCCACGAAACCTTTCTTCTGTTCTGTGTTGAGCGGTCCGGCGGTCGGTTCGAGTCTCGGTCAGAGAAGCTGTAATAAGTCTGCGCGAGTCACTTGGGATAAGAGTCTCTGCTAAAGGACTAACCGCGCTCCTGAGCGAGTTTCTCCCGCCTGAGCCACAGCATTAGATTACAGCTAATCTCGTTAGCAGAGCGCTCACATATGACAGATGACATGATCAGACCGAGACCGAGAGCGGCTAATGCAATAGAAGCACGGCACGAGAACAAGAGTCTGACACCGGATGAAGGGAATGAAAAGGTGACGGAGGAATAACAGGACAAACCTGATTACTGAGACGTTCCTTAGCACTTCTGATCTGAGCGGCTCACTTCTGTGCTTTATTGATGAATAGAACAGAGGAACTCATTCATATTGATCAGTGAGCACATTCAGGTTTGGAAACACTTTCTGTGAAGCCTGAGAACATAATCATGCAGTATGAAGGTGTATCTATTTTTGTGTAAACACTTGTAAGCACAGAGGCAATGCAGCGGGCTTCCCAGACGAGGACCTGCAGGGAGTTTGTGAGCTGTTGAAAACTTAATAATTAATGAAATGAATAGAAAAAAAGTTAAAATAAAAGGTATCAAAATCAAATACTTCCTAAAAACTATATTTTTAACTAAATTAATATGTGTAATTTATATAAATATAACTAATTTGTATAATTATATTAATTATAAATAAAATAAATAAAAATATAAATTAAAAATGTTTTTTTAATAAAAATAAAAACTAAAATAACAAAAATAACATTTTAAAATTAAGTCAAAATAAAACACTAAAAAGTATAAAAAAAATTAATTAATTAATAAATTTTCATTCATATTATAGAAATTATAAATAAAAAGTCAAAGTAAAACAAAAATATTAACTTTTAAGTTAATTAAAATAAAAGCAATTCAAATAACATACTGAAGACTATTGGAAAAACTGAAAATATTTTTATCTAATTTAAATAAAATAAATTATTTAAAATAAAAGCAAACAAAATTAAAATAAAATAGTTTAAAATTAAATAAAAATAAAATACTAAAAATATGAAAAATTTATACATTTTCAAATAAAATCTTTAAAAATAAAATGTACTAAAGTGTTTTAAATTTAAATAAAATAAAATTAAATAAAATTAAAAATGTAAAATTAAAAGTCGTTTGACTGATGAAAATATTTGGGAATCACTGAAATAAGCTTGAATTCTTTTTCAGTCCATTGTTTTTCATCCTGTGCACACTTACAGAGTAAAATGCAGGTTAACCCATGAAATGTGCACATGCTAATAAATCAGCTGCATGTAACGCGGAATGAATGCATTCGTAATATGTTACACTTACGGCATCGTAGAAAGTGTTATTTAAGCTTTTTAAGAGTGTTTCCTTCACAGGTGCTTTATTTTGTATGTGTTTACATTCATGCATTTGGCAGATGCTTTAATCCAACATGTGATCAGTTCATGCATTGACTGGGAATCGAACCCATTGCATAGAGAAACGCAGCTGCTAATATAAATGTGTTTTCTCTCTCTCAGTGCCTTTGACCTGGTGAACATCCACCTGTTTCACGACGCGTCTAACCTGGTGGCGTGGGAGAAGAGTCCGTCGGTTTACTCGGGAACGCGGCAGAAAGCGCTGGGCTTCGTGCTGGACAGGTGAGACGATCTGAATAAATACATGCAGACCGTATCAAGAGATCAGAGATCATATTCTTTCACTCACGCCTTCGCTTCCTGTCCAATGAGAGGCCGGAGTGGTTTATTATGTCATCATTTACCCTGATTTACAGTTTAAAAACACCTTTCTTGTTGCTTCCATTGAGGATTTTCACATTTCAATTTGCATTTCTTTTATTTAAATCATAAAAATGTAAATTAAAATAATTTAATATAAAAAACCCATAAAAATAAAACACTTATTAAAAAGATATAACATTATATTAGTACCTGCATGTCTTGTGACAATTAACCCACAATTGTTATTAATTTATTGAAATATTAACTTAACTCAAGAAAATATTTTAGACATTTAATGTTAATTAATTTTAATGAAATAAAAACTGTAACTATATAAAAGAAAAAAAGAATACCATTAAAAATAAGCACTACTAAAAATGATCAAATAACTAATCATGTGAATGTTTTGTTACACTATTGAAATATTAACTTCAAATCTCAGTAAATATTTTAGCACAGAAGGGTTTGAGAATTATTAAATTATTGAAATGTTAACTTAAAATCTCAAAGGGTACTTAAAGAAAATGTCTTAGCTTATATGAATTAATTTGAATTTACATTTATTTTAATTAAATCCCAAAAAAGTAATATTTAAATAGAAACCATCAAAATAAAACATTTACTAAAAAGTTTAAATATTTTATTTGTTCACCTGCATGTCATGTGACCATTAACTGACATCAGAGAATTGTTAAATTTATTAATTATTGAAATCTTTATTTAAAAACTCATACTTCAAGAAAATATTTTAGCTCATTAATATTAATTTTAATTTAATTGAATCCATAAAAAAAATCATATATATAAAATAAAAACCATTAAAATAAGCATTACTGAAAAATGATCAAATAACTGAACAGCAGTCCTAAGTAGCACAGGTATATTTGTAGCAATAGACAACAATACATTGTATGAGTCAAAATTATTTATATATAATCATTAGGATATTAAGTAAAGATCATGTTCCATGATTTCCTACCGTAAATATATCACAACTTAATTTTTGATTAGTAATATGCATTGCTAAGAACTTCATTTGAACAACTTTAAAGATGATTTTCTCAATATTTAGATTTTTTTGCTCCCTCAGATTCCAGATTTTCAAATAGTTGTATCTCAGACAAATATTGTCCTCCTAACAAACCACACATCAATGGAGAGATTATTTATTGATGAAGTATAAATCACAATTTAAAAAAAATGTACCCTTATGACTGGTTTGTGCTCCGACTTAAAATCTTCAACTTTAAATACATTTTATTTCAGCAAAAAAAAAAAAAAAAAAAACACTTTAGGAATCACTGAAATGCTCTTTAATTCTATAACTCTAATAAGAGTGTTTGCTCTGAGAGTCGAGCGCTGAGGCGGAAGCGTGTTTCGGAGCTGTTTCCACGCGTCTGAATGGAGTTCAGATCCGTCCGACTGGCGCACAACACCTTCCCCCAAAGAAGTGAATAATGTTGGGCTCTTTTCAGAGGCGCTACTAACCTTTTGGCAGCCACCAGTAAAGTCTATTCTCCTGTTGTGATGGAGGAGGACAATGTGGCTGAACAGCCTTTAGAAAGCAGCGCTACCTCCAACAGTGCGATCATTCAGCGCCGGTTGGGAACCGACTTTAGGCCCTTTGTCCGCGCCTCCCCCTGCACTCAGACCTCTTCCAGTTTGACTTTTCCTCACACATTCACCTCGCTTTTAACCCTCATAATGCATTCAGAATCTCCATGCTATTTTCGCATCCTGGGTCCGATTGGACCTGAAAAATCTGTATTTTATTAAGCAGTCATAACTTTATAGATAATTCACTAAAACCGTATTGTATCTGATCAGCAACTACTCTTTGGTGAGTGAATGTGAAATAAATCAAAGTTTTGAATGTTACAAAGTTATTACTGCATTTACCCTTTTTTATGAATAGAAAATTGAGAACTTCATTCAAATTTCAAATTACACATGAACTACACTAAACACACTATGATGCTAGATATACATATATATATTTTTAATATTGATGAGGAATTTTATTTGAATATATCATTGTATGACATTTGTAAGAACATGTAATCTGAGAATTATCAGTATTAATGAATGAGTCAAATTTTATTAAACTCCTTTGAATTTATAAACCACGATTGCTCAATAATAATATTTTTCTACTAAAACCATATTGTATCTGATCAGCAGCTTCTCATTAATGAGAGAATGTAAAAACAAATCTGAGTTTAGAATGTTTACCTCTTTCTCATGAATTAAAAAATGTAGAAATTCTTTGAAATTTCAAATTACACATGAACTACACCAGAAAATTCTGAGTATGGGTCACCATACTTGGCTGTATGTCACTTCACTTTCACTTACTTTCAAAACTATGATGCAAAATATACATATATTTTTTTTTAATGTTGATGAGAAATTTTATTTGAGTATATCATTGTATGAAATTTATAAGACCATATAATCAGAGAATTATCAGTATTAACTCCATTGGAATGAATGGAAATTAAATTCCTTTGAATTTAATTCCTCATGATTGCTCAAAAAAGTCCAAATGTATAAAATTATACATTTTTTCTTACAAAACTTTATTTTCATACAAAAGCAATTATTTTTTAGATGAAAGAATGCTGCAATGGTTCATCAACAGACGTACGTATTCATGTTCACAAACAGAATTCAGTCCAAAAGTCGGTGAGATATAAGGAAAAGGCTAAATATATGTTACAAAAGTTTTTGACACTAATTTAACTTCATAGATAATTTAAAACAAAAAAAGTATTTTTGACACTAATGGTGCTCCATACATAACCGGGTCAAAAATGACCCGAACACAAAAATAGTTACATCTCTTTAAAAAAAAATGGTAAAAAATCTGAAAAATATAAATGATGTGTGTTATGAGGGTCTCGAAGCGTCTGCCAAGATTCATTCCCTTACTTAACAGACAAGCACTGTTTGTCTCTCAAAGCCTCCTTGGAAGGATCTTGACGGCCGAAGCGTCTTCGTTCTGTGTGGTCGCTGTTTGATATGCACAGCCTGTAAATTGCGACGTTTCGCTGTTGCGTCGGAGGCAAACGGACGTGCGTTTCTGAGCAGATTGGTCTGGTTTTGACACATTCGATCAGTTCCTCAGTCTTTTGTGTGCACAGATATGTTCTTCCATTCAGAAGATGTGCTCAGGTTCAGGCCGGAGCGGTTTTACATCACAACTGTGAAATCTGGCCTAAAAGAGCCCCATTGTGCCCCGCTTTTATTTTCACACAAATATAGTCCATTGTCAGGCGGCTGAAGTTAATTTGATCAACATTGGAGACATTTAACTTTTCTGTTCAGTCAAAAGGCTTGTTTCATGCTCATTTTTGGCCCATTGAAAAGCCGTGATTGGCAGAAAAATAATGTTGCCGTTAACAATTCAGGGCAATTAGTTTCCCAGGGGGAAGCGCCGGGCCGCTCTGGCCGCCACACAACTATTCTTTGTGACTTTATGGATGGTCATCAGTCAACTGTCAGGAGACTCAAAGAGCCTCCCGGATAAATGTTTCCCTTTTGGCTTTTCCCAGAACAACAGGCTGAAAGGGAAAGAGGGCGAGCGAGAGAGAGAGAGAGAGAGAGAGAGAGAAAGAGAGATGCTGTGTTTGTGTGTGTATGTGAGGAGAGAGAGAGAAAGAGAGAGCGAGAGAGAGCTGCTGTCTGTGTGTGAGGAGAGAAAGAGAGAGAGAGAACTAAACGTGTCAATAAGTGGAATGTTTTTAAAAGAGAAATACTGAAGGCGAAGTTCCAGCTCTTGTTTTTCCCTCCTCTGTGAAAGAGCACATCATTAGGGAAAACATTGCGTAGCTCGACCAAAATGAGTTTAAATGACTGATGCTGATACCGATTTTTAGAGACACCGGTGACTGACAGTGATTCTGATGTCAATTAATGATGCACGAAGGATTTTATTTTATTTTATTTTTTACACTTTACCGTGTTTACTTAAGTAATTTATTAGACTTAACCATGACGTTACATTTTTTAATGGACTTTACTATTTTTAAATGTATTAGACTTTGCTATCTTTACTATGACTTTACCACAGAAAAAAAAAAAATTATATATATGATTTAGAAAAAATATTTATTTTAAGTCAGCTTTAATAATTTCATATATATGTATGTGTGTGT
>CM045038.1:28237308-28282308 GCA_024542945.1 allo-octoploid hybrid of Carassius auratus x Cyprinus carpio
CAAAATAAAAAAAATTATAATAATAATAATAATAATCAATGTAAATGTAAATATTTATATGTATATAAATTGATATGAATATTTAAATTATATAAAATACTATGATATATATATATATATATATGTGTGTGTGTGTGTGTGTGTATATATGTATAATATAAATAAATAATAAATATTTTAATATAATATCATAAATTATTTGAATAGACTAAATTAAGTGTTGTTAAATATTTAAATGCATTTTCTTAGTCTTAAAATATATCTTATTTGTATATATTATATTATTTCTTTACATTTATATAAATATTATTATAAATTATGAATAGAAATAAAACTAATATATAAATATTTTTAAAACAAATTTCACTACAGAAACAAAATATATCTTATTTATATATATTTTTTTTTTTACAGAAGTAAAAATGTTACTATGAAAAAAGTACATTTAAACATTTAAATTATTTACATTTATGGAAATATTATAAATATAAATAAATATTTTAAAAACAGACAAAATATTATATCTTATTTGTTAATTTTTACTGAATTAAAAATGTACTTTAGATAATAAATAATACATTTCATATTAATAGAAATTATATAAACATTATATTAAATAATTAATATTACATAGAAAAAAATGATAGTGGATATATAATATGGATAAAGTTTAAAGTGATAGTTGCTGGGTTGCTGCCGTGTGGTTTATTCCTGTCTGGTGTGAAAAGGCTCCTGCTCTGTAGTTATTTTGGACATGAAGCCACATGTAAAAGCATGGCCTTCATTAAAGTGTTTTAGAGTATCTGGGTGTGGTGTGTGTCTCAGATACAGTGAGTGTGAATGTCTCTTGGACCCCCCACCTGACGTCCCATTGACGGCCGTGGCACTGTGTCTAATGCGTGACTCTGGGGCCCCCAGGGGCCGGTCTAAAAGTCAGGGTCCGGCGCGGTGGGCTTTAGGAAACGAGCGTGTAAACAGAGCGTTACCTTCTGACCTGCCGCTCATGACTCGAATCTGTGGACAAAACCTGCTGGCCATCGCATTAGACATGCCTGTTACTGAGATAAAGCTGCTCGCTCGCCCGCACACAGAGAGAGAGAGAGACATTCGCTCGCTCACTCGTCCGTGCACACACAGAGAGAGAGATGTTCGCTCGCCTGCACACACACACAGAGAGAGAGAGAGACACTCACTCGCCCATGCACATACAGATAGAGAGTGGGAGAGAGAAGCTCGCTCGCCCGCGCACACACATACACAGAGAGAGGGATACGCTTGAACCATTCTCATGTCACACTCACTTTATGCACATCACTCTCTCTCTCTCTCTCTCTCTATCGCTCGCTCTCTCTCTGTCTGTCTGAGCAGTTTTTTTTAACCCTTTGGTTCTCCTCTGTCATTTTTTGCTGAAAAAGTTTGTTTATTATTATTTTAAAGGGGTCATATGATGCGATTTCAAATTTTCCTTTCTCTTTGGAGTGTTACAAGCTCTTGGTGCATAAAGAAGATCTGTACAATTGTAAAGACTAAAGTCTCAAATCCAAAGAGATGTTCTTTATAAAAGTTGAGATTCGTCCATGCCCCCCTGAAATGGCTCGTTCTAACACGCCCCCACATCTCTACGTCACTATGTGGGAAGATTTGCATAACGCTGCCCAGATGTTCACGCAATGAAAAAAGGCGTACCTTTTATTCTCGTTGTAGTATTGTTGTTGCCGCTGCTGCCATGTCGTATAGACACTGTGTGTTTCACTGTGAAAGTGAAACTACTTTGTTTAGCCTTCCAAAAGAGTATGATATCCGCTGCGTCCGCTCATTCAAGCCGGCCACGGCTCACTCTAGACCGCGGCTCACTCTAGGCCTCCAGCCTCTGCTCACTCTAGACCGCGGCTCACTCTAGACCGCGGCTCACTGTAGGCCTCCAGCCTCTGCTCACTCTAGACCACGGCTCACTCTAGATCACGGCTCACTGTAGACCTCCAGCCTCTGCTCACTCTAGACCGCGGCTCACTCTAGACCGCGGCTCACTCTAGGCCTCCGGCCTCTGCTCACTCTAGACCGTGGCTCACTCTAGGCCTCCAGCCTCTGCTCACTATAGACCGCGGCTCACTCTAGACCGCGGCTCACTCTAGGCCTCCGGCCTCTGCTCACTCTAGACCGCGGCTCACTCTAGCCCGCAGCTCACTCTAGGCCTCCGGCCTCTGCTCACTCTAGCGAACGGGTCACTCTAGACTGTGGCTCACTCTAGACCTCCGGTCTCGGCTCACTCTAGACCATGGCTCACTCTAGACCGCGGCTCACTCTAGGCCTCCGACCTCTGCTCACTCTAGACCATGGCTCACTCTAGGGCTCCAGCCTCTGCTCACTCTAGACCGCGGCTCACTCTAGGCCTCCGGCCTCTGCTCACTCTAGACCACGGCTCACTCTAGGCCTCCGGCTTCTGCTCACTCTAGGCCTCCCGTCTCGGCTCACTCTAGATCGCGGCTCACTCTAGACCGCGGCTCACTCTAGGCCTCCGGCCTCTGCTCACTCTAGCCGGCTGCGGCTCGCTCTAGACCGCGGCTCACTCTAGGCCTCCAGCCTCTGCTCATTCAAGCCGGCCGCGGCTCACTCTAGACCGCGTCTCACTGTAGGCCTCCCGCCTCTGCTTACTCTAGACCACGGCTCACTCTAGATCCCGGCTCACTGTAGACCTTCAGCCTCTGCTCACTCTAGACCGCAGCTCACTCTAGACCGCGGCTCACTCTAGGCCTCCGCCCTCTGCTCACTCTAGACCGTGGCTCACTCTAGGCCTCCAGCCTCTGCTCACTCTAGACCGCGGCTCACTCTAGGCCTCCGGCCTCTGCTCACTCTAGACCGCGGCTCACTCTAGCCCGCAGCTCACTCTAGGCCTCCGGCCTCTGCTCACTCTAGCGAGCGGGTCACTCTAGACCGTGGCTCACTCTAGACCGTGGCTCACTCAAGGCCTCCGGCCTCTGGTCACTCTAGACCGCGGCTCACTCTAGACCGTGGCTCACTCTAGGCCTCCGGCCTCTGCTCACTCTAGACCGTGGCTCACTCTAGGCCTCCAGCCTCTGCTCACTCTAGACCGCGGCTCACTCTAGACTGCGGCTCACTCTAGACCGTGGCTCACTGTAGACCTCCAGCCTTTGCTCACTCTAGACCACGGCTCACTCTAGACCGCGGCTCACTCTAGACCGTGGCTCACTCTAGGCCTCCGGCCTCTGCTCACTCTAGACCGCGGCTCACTCTAGGCCTCCGGCCTCTGCTCACTCTAGACCGCGGCTCACTCTAGCCCACAGCTCACTCTAGGCCTCCGGCCTCTGCTCACTCTAGCGAGCGGGTCACTCTAGACCGTGGCTCACTCTAGGCCTCCAGCCTCTGCTCACTCTAGACCGCGGCTCACTCTAGACCGTGGCTCACTCTAGGCCTCCGGCCTCTGCTCACTCTAGACCGTGGCTCACTCTAGGCCTCCAGCCTCTGCTCACTCTAGACCGCGGCTCACTCTAGGCCTCCGGCCTCTGCTCACTCTAGACCGCGGCTCACTCTAGCCCGCAGCTCACTCTAGGCCTCCGGCCTCTGCTCACTCTAGCGAGCGGGTCACTCTAGATCGTGGCTCACTCTAGGCCTCCAGCCTCTGCTCACTCTAGACCGCGGCTCACTCTAGACCGTGGCTCACTCTAGGCCTCCGGCCTCTGCTCACTCTAGACCGTGGCTCACTCTAGGCCTCCAGCCTCTGCTCACTCTAGACCGCGGCTCACTCTAGGCCTCCGGCCTCTGCTCACTCTAGACCGCGGCTCACTCTAGGCCTCCGGCCTCTGCTCACTCTAGACCGCGGCTCACTCTAGGCCTCCGGTCTCGGCTCAATCTAGACCATGGCTCACTCTAGACCGCGGCTCACTCTAGGCCTCCAGTCTCTGCTCACTCTAGACCGCGGCTCACTCTAGGCCTCCGGCCTCTGCTCACTCTAGACCGCGGCTCACTCTAGCCCGCAGCTCACTCTAGGCCTCCGGCCTCTGCTCACTCTAGCGAGCGGGTCACTCTAGACCGTGGCTCACTCTAGGCCTCCAGCCTCTGCTCACTCTAGACCGCGGCTCACTCTAGACCGTGGCTCACTCTAGGCCTCCGGCCTCTGCTCACTCTAGACCGTGGCTCACTCTAGGCCTCCAGCCTCTGCTCACTCTAGACCGCGGCTCACTCTAGGCCTCAGGCCTCTGCTCACTCTAGACCGCGGCTCACTCTAGCCCGCAGCTCACTCTAGGCCTCCGGCCTCTGCTCACTCTAGCGAGCGGGTCACTCTAGATCGTGGCTCACTCTAGGCCTCCAGCCTCTGCTCACTCTAGACCGCGGCTCACTCTAGACCGTGGCTCACTCTAGGCCTCCGGCCTCTGCTCACTCTAGACCGTGGCTCACTCTAGGCCTCCAGCCTCTGCTCACTCTAGACCGCTCCTCACTCTAGACCGCGGCTCACTCTAGACCGCGGCTCACTCTAGGCCTCCGGCCTCTGCTCACTCTAGACCGCGGCTCACTCTAGGCCTCCGGCCTCTGCTCACTCTAGACCGTGGCTCACTCTAGGCCTCCAGCCTCTGCTCACTCTAGACCGCGGCTTACTCTAGGCCTCCGGCCTCTGCTCACTCTAGACCGTGGCTCACTCTAGACCGTGGCTCACTCTAGGCCTCCAGCCTCTGCTCACTCTAGACCGCTCCTCACTCTAGACCGTGGCTCACTCTAGACCGTGGCTCACTCTAGGCCTCCAGCCTCTGCTCACTCTAGACCGCTCCTCACTCTAGACCGCGGCTCACTCTAGACCGCGGCTCACTCTAGGCCTCCGGCCTCTGCTCACTCTAGACCGCGGCTCACTCTAGGCCTCCGGCCTCTGCTCACTCTAGACCGCGGCTCACTCTAGGCCTCCGGTCTCGGCTCAATCTAGACCATGGCTCACTCTAGACCGCGGCTCACTCTAGGCCTCCGGCCTCTGCTCACTCTAGACCGCGGCTCACTCTAGGCCTCCGGCCTCTGCTCACTCTAGACCGCGGCTCACTCTAGGCCTCCGGCCTCTGCTCACTCTAGACCACGGCTCACTCTAGGGCTCCAGCCTCTGCTCACTCTAGACCACGGCTCACTCTAGGCCTCCGGTCTCGGCTCAATCTAGACCATGGCTCACTCTAGACCGCGGCTCACTCTAGGCCTCCAGTCTCTGCTCACTCTAGACCGCGGCTCACTCTAGGCCTCCAGCCTCTGCTCATTCAAGCCGGCCGCGGCTCACTCTAGACCGCGGCTCACTTTAGGCCTCCGGCCGTGGCTCACTCAAGGCTGCGGTGTGTGACGCTGTTTCGTTGAGAAAGCGAAACTACTTTGTTTGGCCTTCCAGAAGAAAACACGACTAGAAATTATGTTTATATCACATTTATAATGGGTTTTATGTTTATGTCTGGTCGCTTCAGCCGGACAGGGCATCACAGTATGTTAAGGTGCGTAACATTTCCATCACACGCTTGAGGCATTCGGGCAATCACAACGCACCGGATAGCTGGCCAATCACAGCACACCTCGCTTTTCAGAACAATGAGCTTTGTGAAAATCGATGTGTTTCAGAAGGCAGGGCATAGAGGAGAAACAATAATGTACAGTATGTAGAAAATAATGTGTTTTTTGAACCTTAAAGCACATAAACACATTTCATTACACCAAATACACAAAATAATGTTCCTTTTAGCAACATCATATCACCCCTTTAAAATAATCTTTTTAGTGCTGTACAACGATTCATCACAAAGTTTTTGTATACGTAATATATGTGTGTAATGTGTATATTTATTATGTCTATATAAATACACACACATGCAAAATGTTTATATAATAAATATATTTATATATGATATAAATTATGAGTATAAATAATGTAATGTAATATTATAAAAATGTATACAAAATGTCAATATTTTCAAAATATATACTGTATGTGTGTGTCTTTATATATACATAATAAATATACACAGCACACACATGTATATAAACAAAAACTTTTATTTTGGATGCAAATAATTGCATTAATCGTTGCCCAGCACTACATTTTTTACTTCATTGGATTGTTAAGAAACTTGGTAAAGGTTTTGGCACTAGCTATATGAACACACACAAATAATGACATGAAAGGTTAAATGGTCTGATTGCATTGAAAGCGAGTGGAAGCTTTTGGTGCTGCAGCCAAACTAAACCTCACTGAAAGCCCAGTTTTTGAGAGATCAACCTCAAAATCGGAAACACAACTTGTTTAGATGTATGGCTTTGATTTTGGAAAATATATATTTAATTTCAAATTTAAAAATAATATTTTTGTGCATTTTTTTTGAATAATAACTATAAACTTCTGAAACTTAAGTGTACTATAAAATAATTGTATTTCAATTTATTACTCACTTTTTACTATTTCACTTGTTTATTATTTTATCTGTTGAGTATCGGGCTAAAGTAAGAAGATAGTTTTGAACACTGGCTGATTATGTACTTTCTCAAATATTAATTTTCGATCATTTTAAACCAAAAAAATGTTATGGACTGCAGCTTTATCATTAATGCACTATATTAAGCCTATGTTAAGAAATAGTGTAATGCATGGATCTAATATGATGTTACACATCCAAAGTTTTTCCCCAGCAGTTTCTCAAGCATTCTCTTATGACATACTGGTTTATGTTTGTGTGAACACTTAAATACTGTAATTCTGTGTATATGTGTGTTTATCGGGATCACACGCCGTCAGTGACGTCTTTCTAAACTACAGTCAGTAAACTGTGATATAATGTGAGAAATGCTGAAGGTGTCTGAATACATTTTGGTTTGAACTTATATGTATGTATGCGTCTGTGTGTGTGTGTGTGTGTAAGTGTATATATGTGTGTGTATATATGTGTGTGTATATATATATATATGTATATATATATATATATATATATATATATATATATATATATATATATATATATACGCTTCTTTAAAATAACTGTCCAAATGTAGCTGAAGACATGAGATATATTGATCATCAGGAGTGTATGTCTATCAGATCCCATCATCATCATCATCATCATCATCATCATCCTCTCTGTGTTAGAGCTCATGTGAAGTGGATCTGGAGTCTGTGCCAGTGAAGCGTCAGAGATGTAAAGTGTGTGTTTTATGAGCACGGAGAGGCTTCTCTTTTACAGGGCCATAAATACATTGTTATTAGGTGTTAGGAGTGAGCTGAGATTTATCCCAACGATTAGCCGGCCCAGCATCCTCCTTCCATTAATCCACACACACACACACACACACACACACACACACACACACACACACACACACACACACACTCGTCCGGCTCAGCCTAATTCTTCATCACTTGCTCAAGTAAATTATTTGCTGTGAGGAGTTAATTATCCCTCGTTTAAGGTGCGTTTTTTAAGACGTTGCTGAGACCTGCCGGTGAGTGAATCTTGAGTTCTGGACTTAATTAATAATCATGAATCCTGCTGAGTGTGAGAGCCACTGGATCAGATCAGCAGATAAAGCACCGGTGGATGAGTGACATCAGCAGGTCAGCTGTCAATCATCCGTCACTCACTCGTCCACTAGGTGGGGCTCCTGCACTGATGATCACCAGTGACCGAGTGTGTCTCAATCTCTCCGCAGGATCACGGATCAGCGCTTCGAGCGGCTGCCGTACTTCATCTTCGGCGACTTCAACTTCAGGCTGGACTCCAAGCAGGTCATTGAGGTCAGTCGAACGCTCTCAGTGTGTCACAAACACTCACAGTCTGGCTGAAGTTTGCTGCGTAGAATACTTGTGTGACCTGATGCATGTGCTCAAATGTGCAGCAGAACACACTGCTTGAGTGCCTTACACTAAGTTTCTGTAAGTTTCCCACAATGTATGTCCAATACAATATATAGTAAATACTAAATAAAATAACAATAAATAACAAATATGCAAAACATTGTATTATATATTTAATTATTATTTTGAAATACTACACTATTTCATTAAAAATATATTCCATTATAAATATTTTTAAATGTTTGTTCTCTCTCTCTCTCTCTATACATACATACACACATAGTGTTTGTGTATATATAACTATATTAAATCATTATTTATTATAAATTACAAAATGTCAACAATGTATTTCCAATACAACTTGTACTGAATAATAATTATTAATAATTTAGATATTTAAAAATATGTAAATAAATCATATATTTTATTATTTTGAAATGCAACATTAATTCATTTAAAATATATTCCATTTTATATATATATATATATATATATATATATATATATATATATATATATATATATATAAAACATTGATATATTTAATAAACAATTTTTAATAAGTGGTATCATATATTTAATTATTTAAAAAAACTACGCTATTTCATTACAATTTTATTTATTTATTAATGCAAAATAAGCTAAACAAAATAATAAAAAAATTAATAAAATTTAATTAAATTAAAAAAAAAACTTACAAAAAACAAACTTAAAGACACTTTAAATTAAAACTTAAAAATTCAAGTGAAACCTAAAAAAGAAAAAAAAAAAAAAAAAAAAAAAGAAAAAGAAAAATACTAAACTGAAACCAGAATATAAAATGTAATTCACAATTTTAACAAAACTGTAACAGTATATCAGCACTGATTTCCAGTATGCAGCAAATACTGAGATGGGCAACATTTACTAAAACACACAAATGCAGCTCTGGACGCTGTATCCCACAATGCATTGTGCTTGACTTGACCTTCCATTTCCATAGTGATGAATGAACCAGATGAAATATGAGACGAAAGTGTTTTTAACATCATCTTTACTCATCATTTGATCAGACTGACAAAGTCACAGCATTAAGACATTTGTTCACAGAATTGGTCTTAAAATGCAAAATAACAGAATTATAATGCAGGGAAACGCTAAGCTTTTATAGCGTCATGTGTTTCTGTGAAGGGTCTGAAGGGCCTGGCTTGTGTTTAAAGGCGTCATTAGCACACAAAGAGTGTGAGAAAAGCCTCCTCACATAACAATGCTGCTGGAGGGCCGCTCAGCAAACACAGCTGGGCCCCTGAGGACCCCAATGAGTCGTATATGTGAGGGCCGTAAACCAGCTCAGCAGATCCACGGCTCATTGTTCTCAATCAGGTCCTGTGTGTGGCAGGAAGGAGGAGTTGTTGAATAGCTGCTCGAGCTGTAATGATGCATGACGGATTTATTCACACGTTTAATTTAGTTTGATTAGTGCGTATCTGTAGCTGTTATTACCCACAATCCTTTATGCAGCAGCTCTCTCCATCCATTCATCCATCAGGTTAATGGTTTTTATTAGTTGTCATAAACAAGCCTCTACTTTTTTATTTGATGCAGATATGTGTCAATGTGTCGTATTTTATAGAAGGCACATCTTGATTTGTTATACCGTATAAATGAAAATGAAATGAGAAGCTGAATTTGAACAGGAAAAGGGAACTTTACATCTTTATATTTGTGATATTAAGTATTTTTATGCACTTAAGTGAGATCGAAGCGTGTGATTGTGTTTTAGGTAATGCATTGTCTTGCAAAAATCAAACCTTTGAAATACAAAGTAATAAAAAGTATATATATATATATATATATATATATATATATATATATATATATATATATATATATATGGCAGCAAATCATCATATTAGAATGATTTCTGAAGATCATGTGACACTGAAGACTGGAGTAATGATGCTGAAAATACAGCTGCACATCACAGAAATAAATTACAAAAAACAGCTGTTTTAAACTGTAATATTTCATAATTTTACTGTTTTTGCTGTACTTTGGATCAAATAAATGCAGCCTTGATGAGCTTTGATACACACACACACTATATTTATTAGAGATATGACTCTTTTTGTAGTGTTTTGTCTGACCTTCAGGTTAATTTAAGGCTGATGTCTAATTTGCTTCTTATCTGCTGGATTAACTGTTTTACTTCAATAAAGTTTTCATCAGCAAAATGCACTTTGAGCTGCATGTAAATAATTTTAGTTTTAGTTTAACAGGTTGTTTAGGTTTGAAAGCCTTCCCCCCCTTCACTTACAATCTGAGTTTATATGCTGCTCATGATGGAAACACTAAAGTACAATTCATTACCTGCAGGAGGATCACAGAGATGCTGACACGTGTGTGTGTGTGTGTGTGTGTGTGTGTGTGTGTGTGTGTGTGTAACCTCTGAACACACACACACACACACACACACACACACACACACACACACACACACACACACAGACTCTGGGCTAGTAAAGCTGGTTTATGTGGGTTGTGTTTCAGCTGTTTCTCACATGCGGCCGTCGCTCTGATGTCATCACCGGCCAGAGCTCGTTAAAATAGATCCGCCGCTCGTATAGACGTCTGATTTGGAGATTTGTGGTGTGTGTGTGTGTATTTGTGCAGCAATGATGGTGTAAAGCACATAAACAAGATAGCCTTGTGTCTGTCTGTGTGTGTGTGTGTGTGTGTGTGTGTGTGTGTGTTAGTCTGGCAGTGAGGAACTAGTTCAACACTTTAATGTCAATTAACGTCAGCCACACAATTAGTGTTGGGTCCGAGCTCGACTCCGATTGCGCCGCCGTATTGATTTTTTTCCCGTGCAGTTTAACTAGAGATTGATTTACACTCGTGCACACTAATTCACACCAGTTTATTCAAATGTGCGTCTGATGAAGCGCTCGCTAATGATTGTGCTTGTGCACCACGTTTAATAATGCAAATATTTAAATATCCTTACAAGAGGAAAAGTGTAAATGAAATGGGTGTTTTGTTTGTATTTTGCAGTGTATGTTCTTTTGATGAGGCTGAATTCAAAGTTAAAGAGTGTCAGGATCCCTTTTTTAATGTCTCTTATTGAACTAATCAGAGAAAACGAAAGTATGAGAAAGATAAAATCCTGTTGGTAGTGAATCAGTTTGTGTGGTGACAGCGGCGCGGCCGTGTGCCTGGACTCCAGTATATTTGAAATCCCTCCTAATTAAACTTAATAGAATGTAAATTTAATTTGTGGGAAAATGGCGGCCGTTCCAATCTCAGGATTGATAGGGGCCGACAGGCGGGTTAATTACTGACTTGATCTACTGAGCTCGTGACATAACTTGTGATGTGTTTAATTGGAGTGTATTGGCTGGTTGATGGAGGCTCTGATGCCCCCTATCTGCAGCGCATGTAAACATCAATCTCTCCTTCTTTTGTCCTCTGTCTTTCTGAGGGCCGAGCAGCATGAAATTAAAGGTGGGGCCTCGCAGTACATGACTGATGTAAACTGCTCATTAATGAGCAGTCAGAGGCTCATAAAACTTTCATTTTCCAACATTTGAAGAGCTTTCTAATTGATGGCCTCATGCCAATGTCAGATCAGTTTGTTTTTACACAGAAATAGAGAAAAACAATAAAACTGTGTGTGTGCGTGCACACTTTTCTGTTATAGATTATATGTCGTGTTACGTTTTGTAGTGTTTTTATGTTGTATGTTACGTTATGTTGTTTTGTTATCCGTTATGTTACATTTTGTGTTATGTTGCGTTTTGTTGTGTTATGTTACGTTATGTTTTATGTAACCCTGTTATGTTACGTTGTCATGTTATGTTTTGTTGTTACGTTATGTTACGTTTTGTTGTTTTCATGTTGTTATGTTTTGTTATCCTAAGTTATGTTACGTTTTATGTTTTCATGTTATGTTTTGTTATCCTAAGTTATGTTACGATTTGTGTTATGTTACGTTATGTTTTGTGTAACCCTATGTTATGTTATGTCATGTTATGTTTTATGTTACGTTATGTCATGTTATGTTTGGTTATTCTACGTTATGTTATGTTTTGTGTTTTGTTATGTTACGTTTTGTGTTTTGTTGTGTTATGTTATGTTTTGTGTAACCCTATGTTATGTTACAT
The DNA here is from genome assembly GCA_024542945.1 of allo-octoploid hybrid of Carassius auratus x Cyprinus carpio. Classification (NCBI taxonomy): domain Eukaryota; kingdom Metazoa; phylum Chordata; class Actinopteri; order Cypriniformes; species allo-octoploid hybrid of Carassius auratus x Cyprinus carpio. The sequence goes on from CM045038.1 coordinate 28,249,267, forward strand.
CATGTTACGTTTTATGTTACGTTATTTCATGTTATGTTGTTACATTATGTTATGTTTTGTGGTGTTATGTTTCATTGGCCCGGTTTCGCAGACAGGGCTTAGCTCAAAACTGGACTAGGCCTTAGTTAAATTAAGATATTCAAGCAGCTTTTATAAAAATTCCTTTGAAGAAAACGTTACGGGTGTGCGTCTTGGTGTATTTTAAGATATGTCGGAGCAAGATATTTTCAGTTGAGACAGCTCAAGCATGCAATTTAGTAGGGCTAAATCAAGGAATCGCGAATACAAATATTACCAAACGTTAGAATTAGATGTTTTGACAATAACAGTAAAGATAAAAGAATGATCCAACTGCATGTCGGAGCACGTGATTAACCGCTCATGTGTTACGCACTCTGTGAAGGACCATGAGTAGAATATATCGCTAGACACCATTCACACAGAATGCGCTTTTGTGATGACAGAGATGCGACGCGGGCAGTGGAATAGGAAAAAATGCAAGAAGATGGGAGTTGAACATCTTTTAATAACTATAGCATGAGACGCTGCATTTATAGTTAATAATAGTCTACTGGTGTTATACCTTCAGTCATTTTGAATTTGAATTATGTTGACTTTTAAGATTTTTTCAAGTATTTTTCTCGTATTATTTATGAACATAATATGTATAAGACAAGATTGTAAAAGATGTAGATGTAGTTGTTCTACAAAGATATTTAACAAGTGATTTGTTTAACATTTACATCATGATTACAACTTAATGTGTGGTGCACTTAGAATAGAATTTTCTTTAACTAGAGGGTTAATAAAGAAAAAGTTACTTGAATCATGTTGTAGTTACATTTTCAAGGTGACTAGATAAAAATCATACAGAATCGAGAATCGGTCTAATGTTCTGAGAACATCGTGATTTTATGTCTGTGAAACCGGGGGATTATGTTTTGTTACGTTGTTATGATTTGTTCTGTAAAGCTGACATCATGTTTTTGTTAGATGTTTTATGTTTTGTTATTTTGTGTTATATGTTATGCTACGTTATGTTTTGTCGTTTCATTGTTTTGTTACATTGCTGTTTGTTCTGTAAAGCTTATGTTCTGTTCTGTTTTTTTTTTTTTTTTTTAAGTAAACATGATAAAGACAGTTCTTTACATCTTTTATCTGTGTATTGTTGAGTGTGTGTGTGTGTATGCGCTGGCTTGCGTGTTTGTCCATATGCGCTTGTGTACTTGCACACATGGCAGAATCTGTGGTGGATAGAGACCTCACAGCCGTCTGAGTGTGTGTTAATTCATTCTTACACAAAAAAGCTCCATTTCATACAGTGTTTGTGGATTTGGCCCGTCATAAATCAAAGGTGGCAGTGGCATTAAGTACACACTACATTAGTCAGGCTAATTAATTTTGGGACACATCCATCCATTAGTCAGTGGTCCTGTGTTTCATGGGACAGATAGAGAGACCCTGACGGCCGCTGTCAAACCAACCATGAAAATACACACACGCACAAGTGTATCTTCACACACAGGCAAACACATCTGCGTGTTTACACACATCTGATCTCCATCCAACAGTGTCAGACGATACACTCACACGCCTGCTGCTGGAATCACTCTTGTAATGAAATGTAGCCAAATGACTGAATGATATAAACAATAGAAACGAAAAATGAAAATAATATACTATAGAGCAGACAATATCACAACCACTGAAGTGGATGGATGGATGGATAGACTGATGGATGGATAGATGGAAAGATGGATGGATGGATAGACTGATGGATGGAATGATGGATGAAAAGATAGGTGGAGGGATGGATAGATGGAAAGATGGATAAATGGATGAAAAGATAGGTGGAGGGATGGATGGATGAAAGATAAGTGGATAGATGGAGGCACAGACAGATAAACGGATTGATGGATGGATGGATAAATGGATGAAAACGGATGGATGGATGGATGGATGGATGGACAGATAAATGGATGGATGGATGGATGGATAGATGGATAAATGGATGAAAAGATAGGTGGGTGGATGGATGATGGATGGATGGATGGATGGATGGAAAGATAGGTGGATGGATGGATAAATGGATGAAAAGATGGATGGATAAAAGATAGGTGGATGGATGGATGGATGGATGGATGGATGGATATATTGAAAGATGGGTGGGTGGATGGATGGATAAATGGATGAAAAGATAGGTAGGTGGATGGATGGATGGAAGGAAGGATGGACTGATGGATGGATGGATAAATGGATGAAAAGATAGGTGGATGGATGGATGGATGAACAGATAAATAAATGGAGGGATGTATAGATAGAAAGAAGGACGGACAGATGGAGAAATGGCTGGATGGATGATAGTAGTTAGTTTAGTGGTTTGTTTGTTTGTGAGGGAGTTTCTTGCAGTGTGTTTTGTGTGATCTGCTGTGTTTTTGTTTTCTGTGGTGGTTTGTGCTGTAGTTGATCAGGAAGAGTTGCATAACGATGTGTTCATTCTCCAGCACAATGCTCCTCGTCGTTCAGCGTTTGCTCCAGATAAACCCACATGATCTCTGATCTCCGTCCCTCCGCGTGTTTTTATCAGTGCTAACAAAGAGCGTCACACATCACGGCCGAGAGACGTGCCTTTAATCAGAGCCTAATTAAAACAGTGAGAATGAAGAACAGCCACAGGCTGTTCCTCTCACAGCCTCATTAACAACAGGCCGTTTGAGCGCGCTGCGTGCGGAGTGGCGAGGGCTTCGCCTGGCACAGAGACCCTCACGCCATCATGACTCCATTCAGAGCTCCAGGAGTGTCCTTCTGCTGCGGCACACTTCACACGCACAGATTTACAGCTCTGATACTACAGCTTTCTGATAAACAAAGATTTAATAGCTTTTAAATTTCTCTTTTCTTTTTAAGCACCAACATTTAGTTTATTTAATTTAATTTAATTTTTAATATTTTTTATATTGCATTATTGTGTTTATTTTTATTTTATTTTATTTTATTATTTTTCTTTTTATCTTATTTTTCTTTTATTCAATTTTTTTAAGTTTTTATATATATATTTGGGTTAGTGTTTTAAAAATTATTTTTTACTTTTTATCATATTCTTTATGCTATTTTTATTTTATTTAACTTTATCTTATATTATTTTGTTTCTCCTGTATTATAAAAATCTATAATTATGTCTATATATTTAAAAAAATATATATTTTCTTTTATTATAGTTTATTTTACTTTGTTTTATTTACTGTTTAGTTTACTTACTGTAATTTCTTTTATTTTGAATGATTTATATTGTTTTTATTCAATTGTATTTTATTAAATTTTTATTCTGTTTTATATTTTAAGTTTAGTTTATTTTTATATTATTTTTATTCAATTACATTTTATTATATTTATTTTATTTTGCTTATTTAAATGTTTTTAATTGATTTTGTTTTTTCATTGCTCTTCTGTGTGCTCCATTATATATTCGAACTGTTCTATCCCTCATTATCTTTAGCTGCAGCACATTATCACTGAGTTTTGTTTGCAGGTGTTTTATACTGTTGTGGCGTAGCTGCATCAGAGTTGTTGTGATCAGGTCTTTATTTCAGGTTTTTCTCACACATTAATCTCAAGGTCTGACCCTGCGGGATTGGCCGTTGCGTTTGCGTGTTTCTCTCGTGTCAGTGCTGGCATTTGGGCTCCTCTCACTGACTGACATTAAACACAAGCGTCCCGCCGCTCGTCCTTCATATTTAAGAGAGCCATTAAGTGGCACATTGAGGATTCATGGCCTCTCGTCTTGAACTCCTCCTGTGATTTATCTGCTGTATCGGCTTTTGTTTGAGCGCAGAATGAATCCAGCGACTGCTCCAGCATCTGTCGGTGTCATCATGTAATATCCACAGAAACCCATCCGTCTGCGCTGGGTTTTAGTTGTTGGTCTACAATATTTAAACCTACTAGACAGACGAGCTGTTTTGATAAGCTGTAACGTATAATCAGATGTTCATTCAGTTATGAAAACATTTCCACTTCAAAACGGAGATTGAGACACTTTACAGCCTTTATTATCACTATAGGCTATGTTTACAGTATTTAGAGTATTTACATCCTTGCTGTTATAGTTACTGAACTGAACTGAAACTAAAACGAAAAACATGAAAGAAAAACATTTTTTTGTTACTCAAAATAAAATTAATAATAACTGCAAGCAGCGATTACCGGGGTTCAAGCACTTAAGGCACATAAGGAACAAGACATTGTGTTAACATGGCTATAACCATGTAAATCAATTATTTAAAATAGCATTTTTGGCAATAGCAGGTAATTTACCAAAGAAATTTGATGATTTTTTAACCTATGGTGGAATTTCCATAAAATGTAGCATGCTTGTTTAGAATGATCTGTCACATGTTTTCACCAAGTTTCGTGAAGTTTTGAGTTTTTGTTTAGGTTTTATAGGCTTTTGGGTATTTTTTGCCACACCTCTTTTTTAATTTACCCATTTATAGCTAACCAATGGAAAAAATTCAATATTTTATGATGATTATTGATCTAGAGAGTCCAGAGAATTGTGCTGCAGTGGTTTGATAGAGAGCGAAAAACCTAGGACTAGTTCGCCAAAGTAGTTTTTTTTTTTAACATAATTGAGAATAAATAATGAACAATTTGATTGACAGCAGTAGTTCTTGAGGCAGAGTTGCTCAGCATGAGGAGATCTATCAAATGATATGAAGATTGAGTGTATGTGTGAAAAATCGCGCAATATAAAATCACTTATGCACTCATAAATGATTGTATATCCCCCCCCCCCCCCAGTGACCGATTTCTTTCACAATTCTTACAGACCTTCAGGGCCATGAGTCGAACATGCCCATTAAGTTTCGTTCCGATCAACCCCGTTAACCTTGTCTAATAGGTGCTTAAATTCTTTGGCCAATGGTGGCCATGTTTTTTGAGATACGCAGATGTCCTCATGGACCCTTGTGCCACTTTGGGCTAATACACTGCATACCAAATTTCACGTTGAGCGGACCAACAGTTGTGTAGTTATAGCCATTTATGTATTTTTTCCATCTTAATTGGGAAAAAAATATTGATATTCAATATAATTATTATCAAGATAATTATTGATATTCACTGTCCAGAGAATATTTTTGCAGTGATTTGGTTTTGATCGGGTGTAAAACCTAGGACTAGTTCGCAAAAGTAGGTTTTGAATTTACTTCACAATGGCGGGAAAACCGGACCTCGTAGAGCGAATCTGACTTTCTACACTTTTTTTGTTTGTTTTGACACAAGGATTTAAAAAATATCTATATTTTTGAGTCTATGACAAACAGTCTAACAGTTTTGCATTTTTGACCGCTGTAGCGCCCCCTATAGGCCGATTGGGGTGAGTCTTTGGATCTGAGTAGCAAGCAACACTACTACCATCTGACCAAGTTTCAGTTCTCTAGGCCTTTACGGTTTGTTCTGCACGAGTTTTAGGGAAGAAGAAGAAAAATCCCTACAATTATAATAGGGTTTTAGCACTATGTGCTTGAACCCCCTTATTATAAACAAAAAAAAATGTTTCAGGGATGATTATAATAATAATATAATTAATAATAATAATTATAAAATAAAATAATAATAAAATTATATATATATATATATATATATATATATATATATATATATATATATAACAACAAAATATAAAAATATAATACAATATAATACAATATACAAAATACAATATAATATAAAAATTAAAAACAAATTTTACTAAATTTTAAATAAATAATTTAACTCAATTTGGAATTTAACTAAAATTAAAATGAAAACAAAAAATATAAAAAAACAGATTCAAAATATTAATAATGACTATAATAGTATCTCAATGATACTAAAATAATGCTATTTACAGCTCAAATAATATAATTTGTTTCTTAATCATGTAAATGCTTTAACAAACCTTCAGATTTCTGAAACACTGCCTGTACAAAATAAATACAAAATTAAATAAAGTAAAATAAAATCAGATAAAAAAAATAAAAGGAAAACAGTATAAGAAATCTAAAAATATACAAATAAATAAAAAATATAAAAGATAATATAAAAATAGAAAATAAAAAGGATAAAATAATTATGAATAAAACATTTTAGTTACTCTAATGAATTAAAATAAATATTAATAATTGATTGTGAGTGTGTGATTTCTGTAGGGTGTGTGTCTGATGGTGTGGAGGAGCAGGAGCTTGTCCTCTTCCCGGGGGGCTTTTGTTCCTGATTTCATGCTATCAGAGCGACAGCATGTTTCTCAGCTTCGGCCTGTCAGCCTCATAAAGGGCCTGCGCCGGGGTCACAGCTCGAGGGACGGCCGTGAAAAATCGCTCAAAACCGGACGACAAAGCCCACCCAGAACACATCAGCGCAAACACCGTCTGTCTCAATCTAACGCTGAAGATCACCGCATTGCACTCCACAGTCAACAGGATGGAATAAGAAATCACATTCTGTATCAAGAAAATTAAACCATTTACTGAAGATTAAACACATTTTACACCCAAACTCAGTATAATGTAATGCAAGAAGTCACAAAAACACACAACTAAATTTAATAAAAAAATTAAAACAGAAAAAAATTAAATAAAAACTGACTCAAAATATTAATAAAGACTATAATAATATCTCGGTGACACTACAATAACGCTCCGGTAATATAATTTTTCATAATTATTGTAACAGGCATAAAACTTTCACATTTCTGTTGTTAAATCTTCTGAAACGCTGACTGTGCAAAAAATATAAAATAAATCTAAAATAAAATAATTAGAAAAAGTCAAATAAACAAAAAATAAAACAATCTAAAATAAAAAATAAAATCAGATTTACTGAAAATGAAACATTTTATGTGCAAACTACTGTACTGTAAAATAAGTGTAATAAAAATAAGATAAAAAGAAAAAAAAAAATAATTAAATTTGTCATTAATGCAAAGAAAAAAAAAGCATAATGTAAAGATAACAATGAAAAAAAAGTTATAATGATCCTAAAATTTGCTTCTTTTTAAAAATATGAAATAAAATAATTTACAAGTGGTTTCTTTTCTTTTGATTTTTTTGGGGTAAATTTTTTTGTCGTGAGATCCACTCAAATCTCTCTCTCTCTCTCTCTCTCTCTCTCTCTGTATACGTGTCTGTGTCTCTCCACCTCTTCCCTGGATCTCCCAGGTTGAAGGAGGCGGATCATTTGAAGGAAGTGGTGCAGATAAATTAAAGGCTGTTAGTGTGAATGAAGCGTCATTGTGTTCGGCTCTATTGTAGCGGCTCCTTTCACACTGTAACACAGAAAAGCTCCGTCTCTCTCTCTCACACACACACACACACACACAGATCAGCGCTATGAGACTCTTCCGCTCAAGTGTTGATCTGTTAAACTCTTAATGAGTGACTGCAGCGGGTTCATTCATTAAGAGTGTTATTATGACGCTGAAAGTGCTTCAGATTAAACCTCTTCATTCTTCATCAGGTGTGTTTCTCGTATGAGAAATCATCAATAAATCAGCTGTTTGTTTGTTTCACACACACATTAGTGGTTTGCGAGTGTCGGTGGAGATCAGCGTCTCATTAATTGTTGCTTGTTGAACTTTATTGATTGTCGGTAATGAACTCTGCTGAGACGCTCGTTAGAGGAGAGCTAATCTCTGCTTAATTGAGCGTTTGTCCCATCCTCTCTGAAATGAGAACCACACACTTAGCTTTTATTCATCAATAAGGTCTGAAATTAATATTGCACTCACCAGTCAAGTTGGCTGCTAAAAATTAAATATATATATATATATATATGTATATAATTGCTCTGATTCTGAGTTACTGAGTTAAAAGCCTTTAGTTTTATGACCTAAAATAGAAATGAAAACAAAATAGAAATAAATACAGAATTATTTTATAATAGTTATTTTAATAAATAACATTTATTTATTGTAATTTCAGAAACAATGTATTAGAATATTAAAGGTGTGTCCAGTTTGTGACTCTATTAATGTGTTGTTTGCTTAGTCATTTAATTCAGATTTGTTTTCAATATTTTTATTGCAGAAAGAACTGAAAAAGTATAACATACAAGATTTGTTCTTTTGATTTTACTCATTTCTTTCTTTTAACTACCCCCTAAAACAAAAAGAAAATAAATTAATAAATAAATGGTAAAAATAACAAATTTAATTAAGAAGTTTTATGGCTTCAAAAGTTATTTAGATATACAGTACAGGTCAAAAGTTTTGAAACATTACTATTTTTAATGTTTTTGAAAGAAGTCTCTTCTGCTCATCAAGCCTGCATTTATTTGATCAAAAATACAGAAAAAACAGTAATATTGTGAAATATTATTACAACTTAAAATAATAGTTTTCTATTTGAATATACTTTAAAAAAATAATTTATTCCTGTGATGCAAAGCTGAATTTTCAGCATCATTACTCCAGCCTTCAGTGTCACATGTAACATCCAGTCTATCACATGATCATTTAGAAATCATTCTAATATTCTGATTTATTATGAGTGTTGGAAACAGTTCTGCTGTCTAATATATTTGGTGAATAAAAGGTTAAAAAGAACTGCATTTATTCAAAATAAAAAAAAAAATTCTAATAATATATATTCTAATAATATATTTTCTTTACTATCACTTTTTATCAATTTAACACATCCTTGCTGAATAAAAGTATTGATTTTATTTAAAAAAAGAAAGAAAAAAAATTACTGACCAGTAGTGTATATTGTTATTACAAAATATTTATATTTTAAAAACATAGCTTCTTTTTTTTTTTTTTACTTTTTATTCATCAAAGTATCCCAAAAAAGTATCACATGTTCTGAAAAAATATTAAGCAGCAGAACTGTTTCCAACTTTGATAATGAATCATCATATTAGAATGATTTCTAAAGGATCATGTGATAATGATCCTAAAAATTCAGCTTTGCATCACAGAAATAAATGATAATTTAAAGTATAATAAATTTAAAAACAATTATTTTAAATTGTAATAATATATCACAATATTACATTTTTTTTGATCAAATAAATGCAGGCTTGATGAGCAGAAGAAACTTCTTTCAAAAACATTAAAAATAGTAATGTTTCCAAACTTTTGACCTGTACTGTATGAACTGAACAAATTAATAGCAGTCAATTCTACTTCATGATATTTGTAAATCAAATCCAGTGTCAATTTATTTATTTTATATTATTATTATTTTTTTTTTTTTTTGGTTAAAAAAAAAAAAAAAGATTAATTAGGAAAAATGCTGAAAAACATACAAAAATTATTTAAACAATATTCCTCTTTTGATTTTATTATTTTTAATTTAATATTATTATATTATTTGATTTTAATATTTCTCCTCTGTCCCTCACTCACACCCCAAACAGTAAGACAATAATTTTTTAAAAATAAATACATTTAATAAAGGTTTTTTTATGGCGTCAGAAGTTTAGAGACGATATTTGAAATGTATAAATTTATAATGATCAATTCTACATTGCTGTAATGATTGTGAATCAGATCCAGTGGGATTGCAGATGCGTCACGTGAGAAGAACCGGATCAGATCTGAGTGTGAACGTGTTGTAATAGAATCAGTCAGGAGTGTGTGACGGTGAGAGCTCCACTGATCCAGCAGCACTGAGTGAACAGACATTAACCAGTCTGTTGACCATCTGTGCTGCCTGGTTTCACAGATCTGCATGAACAGCAGGAGAGAGTGTGTGTGTGTGTGTGTGTGTGTGTGTGTGTGTGTGTACAGGTGGATGAGTGTGTAAAACAATGAAGCCTTTAACTCACTTAAACCAGTGGACACACACACCCATTACTAACACAACACACACTCACAATGAAGCATCTGCTCACTCCATCCTGTCAAGAAGCCTGTTCTTTCGCTATTGTGTGTGTGTGTGTGTGTGTGTGTGAGAGAGAGAGAGAGAGAGTGAGAGAGAGAGTATGGGTGTTGGTTAGTGTGTGATTGTGTGTTTGAGTGAGTGTGAGTGTATGTGTGTGTCTGTGAGTGTGAAGTTTGTGTGTAAGTGTGAAGTGTGTGTGTGTGTGTGTATGTGTGTGTATGTTGGTCAGTGTGTGTGTGTGTATGTACGATGGTCAGTGTGTGTGAGAGGTGTGTGTGTGTATGGTGATCTGTGTGTGTGTGTCTGTGTGTGTGTTTGGTGGTCAGTGTGTGTGTGTGTGTGTGCGTGTGTGTGTGTATGGTGGTCAGTGTGTGTGTGTGTGTGTGTGTGTGTATGGTGGTCAGTGTGTGTGTGTGTGTGTGTGTGTGTGTGTGTGTGTTGGTCAGTGTGTGTGTGTGTGTGTGTGTTGGTCAGTGTGTGTGTGTGTGTGTATGTTGGTCAGTGTGTGTGTGTGTGTATGTTGGTCAGTGTGTGTGTGTGTGTGTGTGTGTGTGTGTGTGTATGTGTGTGTATGTTGGTCAGTGTGTGTGTGTGTGTGTATGTACGATGGTCAGTGTGTGTGAGAGGTGTGTGTGTGTACGGTGATCTGTGTGTGTGTGTCTGTGTGTGTGTTTGGTGGTCAGTGTGTGTGTGTGTGTGTGTGTGTGTGTATGGTGGTCAGTGTGTGTGTGTGTGTATGGTGGTCAGAGTGTGTGTGTGTGTGTGTGTGTGTGTGTGTGTGTGTGTATGGTGGTCAGTGTGTGTGTGTGTGTGTGTGTGTGTGTGTGTGTGTGTTGGTCAGTGTGTGTGTGTGTGTGTGTGTGTGTTGGTCAGTGTGTGTGTGTGTGTGTGTATGTTGGTCAGTGTGTGTGTGTGTGTGTGTGTGTGTGTGTATGTATGTGTGGTGGTCACTCTGTGTGTGTGTGTGTGTGTGTATGTGTGGTGGTCACTGTGTGTGTGTGTGTGTGTGATGGTCCTTCTCTCTCTCTCTCTCTCTCTCTCTCTCTGTGCCCCAGTGCTGGAAGGTCATGGGGGTCAAAGTGATGAATTTTTATGGGGCTGTTCCTTGTGTTTCAGGCCTGTTCTATTCTCCTTGCGCTGCACTGACTCTCAAAGACTTCCAGAACGGCCAATTTGTCCTGCGGGGCTCTAGAGAATGGCCCATTCGAGTGGTTAAATACCAGAGGGGCGAACACACACACACAGCTCCTCTCTCGCATCCCACAATGATTTGTGGCCCGTCCATTATCTGCGGCAGAGAACAAACGCGCTTGGACGGGGCCCGGCGGTATTGGAGGCCCTTGGCCCTGCTGCCCATTGTTTTAGAGAGATTTCCCAGATGTTGCGACGGCCAAGATAAATAGGCGGCTTTATCCCCTCTCTCCCACACCTCTTTATCTGCCCTCGTCTCTTTTCAGTGCACGGACCCCCTACATTGAGCTTCTCAACCGCAGGGGCTGATGGGAAAGGATGCGTGTGGGATAAAGTTAAATGATCTCGTAAAAACAAGCACAAATGTAATGCACTTACTGTACAGCAGTGTTAAAGGGACAGTTCACCCTAAAATTAAAATTGTCATCATTTACTCTCCCTCAAGTTGTGGAACACAAAAGAAGATATTTTGAAGAAACCAAACAGTTGACGGTAGCCATTGACCTCCATAGTATTTTTTCCATATTATGGAAATCAATGGGTACCGTCAGCAGAACTTTTTTAAACGAAAGATAACCAAGGTTTATACAACAATGATGTACTAAAGAAATGTTGTTTTTCCTGTGCATTTTCACGTACAGACAACTAAAAGCTCTGCGTTGCACTACACACGAGTGCACATACGCATTCCTGTTGACTGAACATGTAATGTGCATGTGCACGACATCACCATTTTAAAAACCTGCATTTAATATGATGATTCCGTTACTGCTCAGACCGGAACATCTCCAGGATAGTTTTTGTTTTGTTTTTAGTTTTTTACTTTGAAGCCATATTCAATCAGAGATTGCTTGTAAATATCACAAATAGTTATAAAGCAATGACCAGGGCTATTATAGATAAATAAAACTGAAACTAAAATTAAAACGAATAATTAAAAAAAATATATATAAATATATTTAAAAAAATATATATATATTTTTTTAAAATAATTAAATAAAAATTAATGCAAGTTATATATAGCTACTAAAATGTATACATATTAAAATAAAGATAGATATATAGAATGTATCTAAAATGTATATTAAAATCATATAAAAATAAATGATATGGAAATTATAAATATACAAAACAAATAAATTTTAGTAATTAGCCATTTAATTTTATTAGTAATTCTGTTTAAAATATTAGTAATTTTGTGTATTATGTTATATTTTATTTAATATAAATTACACACACACACACACACACACACACACACACACACACACACACATATATATGAAGAGTTTGGTTCCAAAACGCAATACATTCATTTTGATCAATCTGAGTAAAAATGTGTTTTCTTTACCAAGACAGTGGCAAGATGAAAACCACTATTTTCTGTTTCAAACTTTCACATAGCATCTTTAGGTTATAATAACATTAAAAATTCAAATCCAGATTTTGATTTTCAAAGATTTATTATAAAATTGTATCTTTTTTTCCCCCCAAAATGCAATAAATCCATGACAGTTTTTTTTTTTTTTTTCATTGAATCAATATAAAAGTTATTTTTTCATATTGAAACACAACATAGTAAGTTGATCCACATATGACAGGCTCTGAACTTACTGAACTCTGAACTCAATACTAATCTTTTATACAGGCCCTGGACTAAAAAAAACATTCAATCAGTCATCGCTCCCAAAATGAGTTCAGCAGGTCATCTGGTTAATGCTATAAATTAATTACAACAATAAAAGAAAATTTCATCATAAACAGCAACATCACATTAAACCACAGAAATTCCAAAATGATATTTCCCTTATTCAACTAGCTACCATAAGTGCAATCATCTTTGCCATGTTACATTCATCAGTTGACTAGTGCTATACGCTGTATTAACAAAAACATTATTGGCATTAATAAAAACACTTAGACAGACAAGCTACGCAATATCGAGTTCATAATTGAGTGCGACTCATCTGTGATTATGAATGTGATAACTTGTCAGTGATGTACGGCTCTGTGTATTAAATGCCGCTCCATCTGAAAGCCACGCGATGGAGATTTATCACAGAACTGGCTTACTGACGAGATGCGCATGACAATCACATGCGATTTATCATGCAGCCCTTGTTTAATGATCACAAATACAAAGTAGAGGAGTAAAACTAAGATGCAGAGAGTATTCAGAGCGCCGACATTACTGTCTAGAGTGCGTGGAATGGTGCGCTGTGATGGGTTGTTACCGTTTACAGTGCGTGGAATTGTGCGCTGTGATTGGTTGAGTGGATTTATCGCATTCTGCAAAGAAAGGAGTCTGGCGTTTGTCGCGGTTTGGGAAAAAAGGGAGAAAACATGATAACATATAATAACTCGGCGAATATCGTGTTTTGCGTAAAATTAAAAATGGACTTTTCAATACCGACCAGATACAATAATGATTTTGGCGGAAAGTATTTTTTTATTATTATTTTTTTTATGCCGTTTATTATGTTTTGGAACCAAACTCTTCATATATATATATATATATATATATATATACACACATAATGTAAAAAAATTCAACAATGTTTTGGTGTATATATACACACATATTAGAACCAATATACAATATTATAAATGTAATATAAAATATAGCTGCAAGCAGCAATTACGGGGTTTAAGCACATTAAGGCCTTTAAGAAGGTATGTTTTTAGGTTCTAGGCCAACCTAGATGAATGGCTGACAGTAAAAGACATCCAAAACGGAGAATAGGCTCCCAGATACATACACACAAAAATGAAATGGTTAAACTATTATATTAATACTCAATAAGCGTGCTTACACACACACATACACGCAGAACCAAATACACATATACAGACATACAAGCACACACATTTTGTTGCAGTATAGATGATAGGTGACAGTTCTTAATGCAAGTCTTCTTGTTTGTATGAACAGAATGGTAAGCTATGACTAAATGTGATTTTAAATGTGGGAACAGTGATTTTATAACATGTAAGCATGAATCCATTAAACCTATGAACAGTACTGTTTCAGTGCATTTAATGAGCCCATTAGTGGTTTTCCGCTGCCATCTAGTGGTTATAATTGCAATTTCTCATACAAGACTGTGTTTTTAACCTTTATAATTATTATAGTATATATATTATATACCTGTCCAAATGCAAATGTTCAAAATTTTTTTTTTTTTTTTTTTGGATAATTTTTGACCTATAGAGACTAGAGAATAGTACTGCACTGATTTTATTAATTTTGAGTTTAAAACCTACGACAAGGTCACAAAAGTCGTTGAAATGACCGTTATTGCTAACCAAAGGACAAAATTCAACATTTTTTCAATAATTATTGATCAATGAGTTTCGTTAGCCTTGTCAAATAAGTGCTTAAATTTGTTTGGCCAATGGCGGCCATGTTTTTTGAGATATGCAAATGTCCTCGTATACACTTGTGCCACTTTGGACCAAGATGCTGGATACCAATTTTCAAGCCGATCGTACCAATGGTTGCCTAGTTATAACTGAATTTTTTTTTGTCTTATTGCGCCCCCAAGTGGCAGAGCTACGCAATTTTTTTTTGTTTGACCAAAGATTGAGCTCATACACGTGTACCGAGTTTGGTGAAGATATCTCATTCCGTTCAAGAGTTATGCCTCAATTAACATTTGGCTAACGTTAGCATAGACGCTTTTTAGAAATTTAGAAAAATAGAAATTTTAACTTTTTTTGATAATTATTTATATTCAGCGTCCAGAATATTTCTGCAGTGGTTTGGTTCCAATCGGGTTAAAAACCTAGGACTAGTTCACAACAGTAGGTTTCGGAAAAAACCATGCATTGTAGAGCAAAAAGGACCCAAGGATTGCAACGATGTAAAGTTTTTGTGTCTACGTTAAACGGTTTACAAGCTATGGCCAAAATGTCTAAAATTTTAGTTTTTTGCACTGTAGCGCCCCCCTTCGGCCGACTGCGACGAGACTTTGTCAACCTCTTCCCAAACTGAGCTCTACGATCTGGCCAAGTTTCACATCTCTAGGCCTTACGGTTTGGTCTGCACGATCAGTTTTAGGCTGAAGAATAATAATAAATTAAATTTTTTTTTTTTTACATTTTCAATAGGGTTTCAGCACTGTGTGCTTGAACCCCTCGTTATATAATTTATCCTAGTTTGCTTGTGCTAATCTCCATTTCACATTTTCTTCTGGAAATGCTGGAGATGTTCTGGTCAATATTAGAATAAAGACTTAATCTTAATCTGTAAATGTGGCCTTTTTTTGCATTTTCACTGCATTTTCACCGCCCAGTGTCCCTCATTTTCTCAGTTTTTCTCCAGCTCTGTCCTCAGTTGCTCATTTTCTGGGCTGTGATGGCAGCTGTGTAGAATTATGGGATAGAAATCAATAGTGTCAGGATTGAGTGATCAGGGAAAGTTTTAGTGCTGTGGGCTCAAGGCTTCATCAACACGGTTTAAAGCACGTCTCCTGAACCCTGAGCACAGGACTCACTTTACTGCGCTCCGGATTAATCGCCTCCAGCAGAGCATCATGGGATTGGCCTGAACACACGGGGCTTGTTGTAGGATGTAGTAACTTTTCTGCCACATTTTTCTGACTGTGTGACATTCACTGCCTGGAAGTTAAGCTGAAAGTCCCTAGAAATGACACACCTGGATGTTTGTTTGTTTTATAAAACTGTGTAATTATCATAGTATTATTTTTATTGTTTTTAGATTTTATATTAATATAAATAACTGTATTTTAGTTTTTATGTAATATAAACATTTATATATAATATTTAATTTGTTAACATACTTAATATTATATACTGCATCTATATATTATATTTCATATTACAAACAACAATAATAACATAAATATTATTGATATTATTATTTATTAATATTATCACATTATTTTTGTTGAAAATATATTTATTTTATATTTTACATATTATATTTTTATAATATTATATATATACACACACACACATAAATGTAATATAAATTGCTGTATTTTGTGTATTATGTTATTATATTTTATTTAATATAAATTGCAAAAAATATATATATTCACGCACACACATAATATATTAGGTACAGTATATTTAATACAGTAAACATGTAATATATAAACACAAACTTATATTTTGGATGCGATTAAGAGAAAACATGACAGAATAACACGGCAGCTTTAGCACTTTGCGTAAAATTAAAAATGTTATTTTCAATAACAACCAGATATGATATTGATTTTGGTGGGAATTATTATTATTTATATTTTTTAAATGCCGTTTTTCACATTTTGGAACCAAACTCTTCAATATATATATATTTTCAATTATATATTTTTTTCCTTTCATCTTTATAGATGTTTCCTCTGAATGTCTTCATTCCTGCTCTGATCCGCTCTCAGTGTTTATCATCTCCTCCCGGAGTATGAAATGAATGTTAATGTGATTTGAGACGAGGTCAGGGAGAGTGCTTGTGAAGTCACATGACCTGCGGCGTCCAATCACAGGCCTGTGCTCAGGTCAGCGTGAGTTTGTGTTGATGCACCTGGTGTGTAATCAAGATCACGGGCTTTAATTAATGATATGTTTTAATAAGCTGCAGCAGGACACATGATGAGGTGAATCTGATCACTCACTGTCAGTGAACACATGATCAATCAGTCCGTCTCTGACTCTGTGTGATTGATTACTGTACTGATGTGATTGGAAACACAAGCTTTTTTGGCTTCTGTTGTGAAGCACTGACATGTTTAGAGTTCATGTTTACCTGCTTTAATACATGTACTAAACAAACCCTGAATTACCGCGGTACTTCCATGTTTTGTGGACAGTTTGAGGTTGTAAATACCTGAGTAAGGTAATCAATCAATACCAGAGTATAGAAGTACTTTACCAGCACTGTACCGTAGTATCACCACAGTACATTATGTAAGAGTAGACAGAGATATGAATACAAATGTCTGTATATATTTTGTGTGTATAGTATTTTTGTATTTATACATTTATAACTTATTTTATACAATTAAATATATATATATATATATATATATATATATATATATATATATATATATATATATATATATATATATATATATATATATGATAAATTATATATTTTACATATAATGTATACATATTTATATTTTTTATATTTGACAATCTCATCTACATATCTATTTGAAATATAAATAAAAGAATGAAAAATATATAATTATATACATATAAAATAACTTTGAAATTGGCATTTGAAATTCAAAGAATAATGTTTAGATATTTATTTATTTAAGCAATAATCATAAATAAATTCATATAAAATAAAATATTTAAAAATGAATAACTTTTTTTTAATGGACAGTTGAAATTAATTATTATTTATTTATATTTTTTATATTTGACAATCTAATCTATAAATCTAAAAAATATATAATTATATATATATATAAAATAACTTTAAAATTGGCATTTGAAATTCAAAGAATAATTTTTAGATATTTATTTATTTATTTATTTAAGCAATAATCATAAATTAATAAATTCATATAAAATAAAATATTTAAAAAACTTTTTTTTTTTTAATGGACAGTTGAAATTAAAATGTAAATATAACCCTATTCATAAATTAATTTATTTCCCATTTCTGTGTTATTCCTGATTGGTCAGTAATATCATTCTGTGCTTTAGTATCATCTAATGACTTTAAACTGTATGATTGATCATTGACTCATTAGTTTTCTCTTTTTGCTCATAGAATATTCCGCTTTTATTTAAGTAGTCGTATAAAAATCATGTGCATTCAGAGGGTCAGTATCACAAAATGACCAGCTGATTTTATATCATCTGAAGCCTCGTGGTTTCTCAAATCCATCTGAATATGAATGTTTTCTGAACTCTGCAGTAAGATGCTTTTCCCGCATCAGTCTGCTGAGTTTCTGCTTGATCGGCTTTCAATCTCAGCAGCAGTGTTTGAGTTTTTCTTTCTTCTTGAGAAAAATCAGAAGTGAATAAATGGTGTGACTCCTGACGGCCGCTCTCACTGTCTCTGGCCCTTTTGAGCTGTTTTTCCAGAGCTATTCATTACAAAATCAGCTTAATGAGAGCAAAGCGCATTAGTGCTCCGCTGCAAATGACTGAAAGATGGAGCGATTTGTTGGCTCTTTAGAGAGCAGCTTAAGCCGAAGCTGTTTGTTCTGATCCTCGGCTTTCTGACATTTCCCTCCAAAGGGTTTTCCTGCCGGGTTTTATTGGCTTGACCTGATTAGCTAATCTGTGCTTTGAATTTCAATGGCTTCTCGGGCCGGGAACCGGATTACCTCATTCAGCGGTCCTCAAACACAGATGGCCGAATGTTTAACCGATTGTTAAAAGAGTCGACAAAAGGGACTTTAACGGAGCACACAGTCTTTAAGCTCGATGCATGCGGAGGAAGAAAGAGAGATGCTCCTGTGTTGTGCTGCTGATGTTATATCGATGTCGTCTCTTCTTCTTCTTCTCCTCAGAGTCTGTGCTCGACGGCCAGCATGCAGACGGTGAGATCCACCGACACCAATGAAGTCGACAAACTCATCTTCAGAGAGTCAGACAATGACCACAAGGTGAAGCCTTCCACTGCTTCATTTAGTCTTCATGTGTTCAACCCAAAGACCTATAGACATGTATATCTAAATATCTGTATATATATCTATCTAGATACACACCACACACACACACAGACACACACACTCACAGACACACACACAGACATACCACACACACACACTCAGACACAGACACACACTCACACACACACATGTTTGTTTTTGTGAAAAGTGGGGACATCCCATAGGCGTAATGGTTTTTATTCTGTACAAACTGTATTTTCTATTGCCCTACCCCAACCCTACACCTAACCCTACCCCTCACAGGAAACTTTGTGCATTTTTACTTTCTCAAAAAAACTAATACTGTATGGTTTATAAGCGTTTTGAAAAATGGGGACATGGGTTATGTCCTCATAAGTCACCCTCTCCTTGTAATAGCTGTGTCATACCCATGACATTATACACACACACACACACACACACACACACACACTCTCTCACACACACACACACACACACACACACTCTCTCTCACACACACACTCTCTCTCACACACACACACACACACACACACACACACACACACACACACTCAGACACAGACACACACACTCACAGACACAGACACACACACACACACACACACACTCTCTCACACACACACACACACCACACACACACACACACACACACACACAACACAACACACACACACCCACACACACACACACACACACACACAGACATACCACACACACACACCTCACAGACACACCACACACACTCACTCACTCACACACACCACACACACACACACACACACACACACACAGACAGACATACCACACACACACACTCAGACACAGACACACACACTCACAGACACACACACACACACACACACACACACACACACACACACACACACACACACACACACTCAGACACAGACACACACACTCACAGACACACCACACACACACTCACACACACCACACACAACACACACACACCACACACACCACACAGACATACCACACACACACACTCACAGACACACACACTCACAGACACACACACACCACCACACACACACACACACACACACACACACTCACACACACACACACAGACACACACACACACATATATAAATACACTTACCAGTCAAAAGTTTTTGAACAGTAATATTTTTTATGTTTTTTAAAGAAGTCTCTTCTGCTCACCAAATCTTTGAAAAATTATACACTACCATTCAAAAGTTTGGGGTCAATAGGATTTTTATTTATTTTTTTAATGGAAAAAAGTCTCTCCTGCTCACCAAGGCTGCATTTCTTTGATCAAAAACACAGTAAACTGTGAAATATTATTTCAGTGTAACACAGCAGTTTTCTATGTGAATATCTGTTAAACTGTAATTTATTTCTGTGATCAAAGCTGAATTTTCAGCATCATTACTTGATAAATAAACTGTGATAAATTTTATTTTTCAGGATTCACAGATGAATAGTAAATTCAAAAGAACAGCATTTATTTAAAACAGAGATCTTTTGTAACATTATAAATATCTTTACTGACACTTTTGATCAATTTAACACATCCTTGATGAATAAAAGCAATCATTTCTTTAAAAAAGTAATTTTATTGACCCACAATTTTGAACCAGAGACAATGTTGTACACTTTATTTATAAAATTAGGTCTCATTGGTTTCTGCTGTTAAAGGTTGTTCACTGAAGCTAATGAAGATCTGTGTTTGTTCTCTGTCCTCTCACAGGTTGTCCTCCAGCTGGAAAAGAAGTTATTTAACTACATTAACCAGGACGTTTTCCGGGAAAACAATGGGACACAGGTAAGAGACTCGTTCCTGTTTAAATGCCTCATAACCGTGTGAATGTTTGACTTCTGTCTTCCTGAATGAGACGCTTTGATGGAGAGCAGCTGCGGAGCGTGATGAACTTTATGAATTAAGACGATTAGCTGCACACTGGATGTCATTGTGGATACAGATGTTAGGGCAGGGTGTGATAGAGAGGTCAGATCTGAATCCTCCTATCAGTGCTTATAAAGAGACACATTCACAACATACAAATAATAGATCACATTCCATTTCCATGCAGCATTTCAGTTTAGTACAGTTATTTGGAAATAAATAAATAAAATAATGTTAACAGATAAAATAATATCCAAATTTTTATATACTTTTTGAGAGCCTGATTACAAAAAAGTCACATCATTAAAAGCCACATCCCAAACACTTTAAACAATGTACATTTTAAAAACAATTTTACTCTCCCATTACCAAATTTCGTCAAATTACAAAAAGTCTTACAAGTAAATACAATAATGCATAAATAATGAAAACAAGTCACTGCACATCACATAAAAAGAATCAAAACGCATGCGCCATGGATCAATAAAATGGAATAGCCTCTGCAGGGACAATAATTAAATGATTTTACTATTTACTATTACTGAGGTGCTTTACTGGCAGCTTATTTAACTCAAGGAAATGCATCCTGAGATTAATCAGATATTAATACAACATAATATTACAACTTATAGCCTATATGTACAAAATGACGCAGTTATTGCGTGCTATAGTCAGAATGTGTGATTCTGTTGTAGATGTGCTCTTCCCATAACAACTTGCTAAAACATGGCAACTAAACCCAAAGAATTCACAACGTTTTATTAGAATAACGTTTTCATTAGAATGTTATATACACGACATTCCCAATCATAGTTATTAATGTTGTGCACTGCTGTTTGAGCTGCGTGCGCTGAGCTAAAGATGATCACCGGTAAACTGAAGCACATTCTCTATGAGATAAATCTGATATACATCAAATAAACACAATATTACAATGTTTAGTTGCACAAAAGCCTGCAAATGCACAAGCGAAATTAACTGTCATGGAGGTAGCTCCGTTGTGGACGCGCTCAATGACGCACAAAACACGGGCGCACAAAGATTCAACACCATTATTTACATTAATGTTCTCATTATAATTTTATGTAGCCTTTATGACAGACTTGCCCTGCACATGTTGCACTTAAGTGTAGTGTCCTTTTCGAAGTAATTCCAATCATATTTCAAGCATTTCAAAACCATCATGGCGAACAGCGTGCATTTGAAGGAAATAATGCATCATTTAAGATATCGGCCAAATTTTCTTATCAGGCCGATACCGATAACAGAAAAAAATTGCATTTATCGAGCCGATACCGATAACAGAAGGGAAAAAAAATCATTTATCGGGCCGATACCGATAACAGAAAAAAATTGCATTTATCGGGCAGATACCAATAACAGAAAAAAGAAAATAAATAATTTATCGAGCCGATACCGATAACAGAAGGAAAAAAAATCATTTATCGGGCCGATACGATAACAGAAAAAAATTGCATTTATCGGGCAGATACCGATAACAGAAAAAAATTGCATTTATCGGGCAGATACCAATAACAGAAAAAATAAAATAAATAATTTATCGAGCCGATACCGATAACAGAAGGAAAAAAAATCATTTATCAGGCCGATACCGATAACAGAAAAAAAATTGCATTTATCGGCCGATACCGATATGGTGGCTGATATATCATGCATCCCTATTTTTTTAAGCTAAAATAAATAGTTTGCAACCACTTACCTTAAAAAAAAACGTATAGCATTTTTTCAGTGTATTCACAGTACTAATGCAACAACTTCATAACTTGGTTTCTTGAGTAATGCAGACATGCACTAGCCAGACGCATCAATTGTTTTGCAGCATCATGTGCGTTACAAACGTTGCACTCAGGTTAAAATAAGCTACTTTTTTTTAAATGCTTCTCAAGACCTTGTGTTTTTCTACATCCACAGACCTATGTCTAGCTTTTATTGCATTTAAAAAGAAAATAACTATATGAACGGCCTCTCAAAATGTGTTAACGTCATGTCAGAATTACTAAAAGTTTCTTTCAGTCGTGCATGCGAAACACAAATCACTTCAACAGTTAATGATTCCTTGTTTCTCGCATTTAAACAGTCTGAATTATTTGAGTTAATTTCGGTTAAACTAAATGAAAACGAGAAGTTGAAATATATAGCTGAAATAAATGTTTTATTTTTTAGTTATTTCAGTTAATGTTTGTTTTTCAAATGTGAAATAAGCTCATTATCTGACAGTATGAGAGGAGTGAGGATTGTTTTCCAACGTCTGTCTGTTTATTCTTTCTCAAAATTACCAAGAGAATCATTAACAGGAGCATAAAGGAGCTGAAATCGTTAGTGGGTCTGTGTGCGTGTGTGTGTGTGTGTGTGTGTGATGGATGTCCTGATGGCACATGAGAGATAATCTGATGGTCATGCTCTGCTTAAACACACCGTCTCATGATCCCTGGAAAACAAACTGCCTCCAGAACGACGAATGTCCCTCCTGCGCCTCGACTCCCAGCATCCTTCATCAACGACTAGAGTTGTACCGGCTTGACAGAAATTTAATTCGAGGCAGCTCTTGAAAATAATTATTGTATTTTGAAAGGAGTAATCATTGGTCAGGACATGATTGAATACGTCCATGCCTATTGACTTTTGCCATGATTAATAGGTTTGTTTAGTCGATATAGCCATCGAAATTGTATAATTAATTATCCAGGCGGCTGTCAGGCGGTGAGGATGGAGCGCTCTGATGAGGATTTGGGAAGATTAAATTTTCCGCAGGGCCCGTGTGTGTGTGTGTGTGTGAGACGCCTCCATCCCACTAACTCTCATTGATTTTGCTTCAGTGTCTCTTTATTGAAACTTTATCAGGTGGATCCGAGTGGAATCTGGAGCGAGTGATGAACTTCTCCGTCTGCGCTCGTCATGCGGGCCGCGTACACGTGCTACATCGCTCAAACCGCAGTTTTTAAGAGTCCCAATAAATAAATAAATAACGCAAGGCTCTCATCCGACACGCGCCATATTTCAGCTGTCGTTCCCGCCGAGGCATCGCTGATCAAAGC
Source organism: allo-octoploid hybrid of Carassius auratus x Cyprinus carpio (assembly GCA_024542945.1). Lineage (NCBI taxonomy): Eukaryota > Metazoa > Chordata > Actinopteri > Cypriniformes > allo-octoploid hybrid of Carassius auratus x Cyprinus carpio. The sequence goes on from CM045038.1 coordinate 28,272,893, forward strand.
AGACTCGAGGAAACACCGCGTGCATGAGAATCCGCTCACATCACGCTGTTATCAGTCTGATATTGGAAACAGATCTGTGTTTTCTGTACATTATTATAGTTTGAGGTCTGTAAAGTCAGGTTTATTGATATAGTGCTTCACATAATGCAGATTCATTCACAGCAGAAACAGAAAAACAAGCATCAAAGACGCAAAGTTCTTCAATTATACAAGTATCAGTCATTTCAGTTATGATTGAACTATAAAGCAGCTTTACTGAAGATTATATCGACTGAAAAATATGTGTTGATGTTGTAAATAAAAGAAAGATTATTGGAGTGAGTTTTATCAGAAAATGCAATTGCAGTGTTTCTACTGCATGTTTTTTTGCCATTTCTTTGTAATTAATTTGCAAAATTTACTAGCAATACATTGATTCTGCACCAAATTTTTTTCAGTGTAGTTCAATTATTGTATAATTATGCTTTTTCAAGAACTGCTAAATCAATACTGTTTACTGAATATCAATTGTCTTTAAATGAAAGACCATTAATATTCAGTCAAATTGATCAGATTAGAGTTACAATGTTTTAATGCCGTTTTGTCTTTCCTTTTAAAAACAGTATAATATTGATTATTGACCATAGCATAAAATATTTATCTCTCATTTCATCTGGGTTTTATATTTCAGTGCATCTCTGGTCAGAGCAGTTTATTCAACCTTTTTTCATTTTATCACAATTGACTATAGTTGCAATTCTTAAATATAAAACACCTAAAACTTAAGAGAAAAAAATAGTAAAGAAAGATATAAAGACAGATGCACAATCTGTTCCTCTATTCATCAGTTACAAGTTTCAGACATTTGAACACCAAAATTACAGTGAATGAAAAACCAGTTTATTGCAATATTTGTTCTGAGTGAAGCTGCTCGTGTCGAGGCTGTAATGTTTGATTGGCTTTAGTTTTTGAGCATTGATGATGTGTTAGTGAGAGATGAATGCTGCACTCCAAATAATGCATTTGTCATAAATAGTGTGAAAATATGGCTGCTGCCATGAAATAAAGTGTGTGGATTAAAACTCAAATGAAAGCACCTCTCACCCGGCTCTTATCGATGGCCTTTAAAGGCATCAGCTGTTGTCAGAGCTCTTATTTGACCGAACATAAATCAATGCACGATTACGGCAGGAGACGCCGATCGGCCCAAACCGCACGCGGCGCTGTGATTAAGGACTGTCTGCGTTTATTGGGCTGAGGTGGTGTTTTGGAGGAGTTTGTTTGTATTTATTTATTTTCGTCTGCTTCACAAGGTCACCGCCGCTGACGGATCACGAGCGGGGCGAGGCGGGTTTTACTGCTGACCCACCAGAGCAGCAAATCACTCGGATTAATTGACCCGCATGAAATGTAGTGTGAAATTTCAGCCCGCGGGTCTCTAGCTGCTAAATGAATTACTCAACATTCTCACACACACACACACACATTAACACACACGTGTGTCATAGCTGTACTTTGACTTTCCCTTTTCACTGTGAACAGCGGTAGAATTTACATTTCATCAAATACATACATATATATATATATATATATATATATATATATATATATATATATATATATATATATATATAGCGAGAGAGATGGGTAGATTATCTGTTACTGATTACAAATTACATGTTTAAAATTCAGTAATGTAATTCAGATTACTCACGCCTGGATTACTTGTAGGATGGGTGAAAAAATACATTACGATATTTTTGGTATATATTTTTCTATAACGATAACAGTGACGATAATTCAGGGAATCCTGTTTCTTTAGAGAAAAGTATTATCTTTCCTATTTTTTCCCAAAATAGTGTGTTGTGAGCATTACTGAGTACACATGTAATGTAATGACTGTTTAATTCATACTGGAAGCCAGAGGGCGCTCTCGTGTAGAAACTCCACACATGCATCGCAGAAGTAATAGCACTGACGACGCTCCATGAAATAACTAATATGGACAAAGGCATTCAGACAAAAAACATAAGATTGCACAAAATATATGGTTTATCTGTGTTCTTCAAGCAATCTTAGGTATTTTTTATAAGGAATGCATTAAAATATATATTTATAATGCAATGGTAATCAATAGCCTTTATCACTGTATATAATGGTATCGTTCTGTAATATGAAACCACGTCTGATCACAGAAAGAAGTTACTTCAAACACTTGACTATGTTATTAAGTTAAGTTAGTTGGAGAAATAGCATGTCAATAAATGATATCTTTGCTGGACAGCAGGTTTTAAACAGATTCATACACATGCTACTGTAGTATATTTATTCAGAGCAATTTATGTGCACTGTACAGTCCTGACCAAACAGATCCAGATTGTAGAAAGAGCTCCTCATTTAGTGATAAACTCCTCCTCAATTTCACGTTCACTATGTCACTCCGCACGGTCGCACACAGAAATACGTCAACAACTAGACTTTATCTTCATTATCGCAGGAAGACTAGTTCTGAGAGAATTTTTACCGGTATATTGCAAACGATATCACCCATCCCTAATTACTTGTAATCAATTTCTACCCAGCACTATATATATATATATATATATATATATATATATATATATATATACACACACACACACACACACACACACCATGGTCTGTCTGAATTAGGGATGCACGATATTATCGGACCAATATCGGAATCAGCCGATAATGGCTTTAAATGTAAATATCGGCATCAAATTTTTCATATCGGGCCGATGCCAATATTTGTTTAAAGGCATTATTGGCCGATTATGATATTGGTCTGATAATATTGTGCATCCCTAATTCAGACAGACCATGGTGTGTATACATGTATATAATATATATATATATATATATGCAGCAGCAGCCTCCCCAGGGTCCTAGTGTCTGTTCGGTGAGGAGTTTTAATTCCACAGGGGTTGCTGTTGGCCTACTTTTAATAAAAGGAAAGCAAAGTACACAAATAATATTTAGACAGTGTTTCTGATTAAATAAAGCTGTAATTGATGCCATAAAATCATGAGTATGTTTTGATTTAAAGGTCAGAAGCTTACATGAACAAAACAAAACAAAAATCACAAACATGACACTTAAATAATTTTATATATACTGATTTATTCATTAATGTGTAATATGTTATATATTTTTTTAACTAATTATGAGCTCTAAAAGATTTTTTTAGAACTCTTTTGCTTTAGACCATTTACAAATGTTAAATCATAAAATAAAATGTTAAGGTTACCACTGCGTCTTTCTGTGGGGAAAAATGCAGTGATTAATATATAGTTTATTTATAGTTATTTTCAAATCTTCATTGTAATGTCGTTATAAAATAACTTTATTATTGTTTATTTAATTCTAACAAATAAGTTAAAACTAACCAAAATGAAAAATAATTTTGGGCATATCGACAAAAATCCAATGTCGTGCATCCCTAGTCTGAATACTGGATTCTGATTGGCTGGCACGCAGACCGATCGCTGCATGGCATCAAAGCATCACGGTGCTGTGATGTCATAAAACGATCAGTCTGCATGCTGCTGCTTCAAATCAAACACACCTCATCTCACACTTACACTCACATCCACGTGGAAGTTCTTCATTGTGAGTGAAGCAGACACAAAGTTCACAATCTGTAATACAGTACTGACTGTTTTTGCTCAAGTTCGCTGACGAAGTTTCAGTCAAAGCCACAACAGAACCAGCAACACACAGCGGTTTGTTGATACTGAATGAATCCACGTTTTTGAACGAATCAATCAACGAATCAACGAAAATTTATTTTTTGATTGATCCGTAATTAATTCAAATAAATGCTATAATTAACTCAAATAAATGTGATCTCACCGCAGTATTTAATCTCTGTGTCTGGTTTGAAGTGGGCAGAATGCTAGAGCTTACGAGCCGTAACTGACGAAAATAACCGAAAATAAATAATAAAGTTATTTTTACCCTTCCGGTCAAATATTTTGCTGCGAAACATTATTAACAGCTTTACCTTGAAAATGCTTCTTGGCCTCCACGTCGTATATTATCCCTTACATAAAATATGTTTTCATTCTCATTTATGCATTTAACAGCTGCAAAGTAATTTACAACAAAGGAGCTAAAGCAAGTTTCCATTATATAATGGCACGTTTATTAGAAAGCTAATAAAAATGTATAAACTCATTACAGTAAAGACAATTTAGCAGGAAAATGTTTATTTGTTTGTTTCTGACATACTGTAGTAAATTTACATACAGTACATTATATATATATATATGGGGTGTAACAATATGCATATTCGTATTGAACCAAATATATACGTATATATATATATATATATATATATATATATATATATATATATATATATATAAATATACCCTGCTATATCCTGTGGCTGTTGTAAATGCATGAGTGTCAGTGTTGTTGTGAAATATCTGTGTGTTTGTGTGTTATTTGCGTCACTGGAAGTGTGTGTGTGTGTGTGTGTGTTGTGTGTGTGTGTGTGTGTGTGTGTGTGTGTGTGTGTAAAGTGATGAATGTTGTTCATATGCCCTCCTGAACCACAGACTCTGCTGAACACCTCACTGCTGCTCAAACAAACACACACATACACAAACACACTCTTTCTCACACACACACACACACACACACACACACACACACACACACACACACACACAGGTTTATCTAAATAAGCACATGCCAAGGACTGTTAAAGCGAGTCATAATAACTACTGAGTAACTCAAAAGAAAACCACAGTCACTGTGTTTATGAATCATGTTATACAGTATCTTTGAGGAGGTGTTGACACATTAAATTTGTTCTGGTGGCAGTTTCATACACAACACACACTGAATATCAGTCCTAATTTATTGAAAAGTGTTAATGGAGCACTAATAAACCCTGAGTGTTTGTATCTGTGTTTGTGTGTGATTAGTAATTAGTCAGACCTGGTAGCTGTCTGTCACACACACACACGCGCGCGCACACACACACACACACGCACGCATGCACGCAGTGATGAAGGTGTCATGTACACCTGTTGATTATCTTCTCATAATTAATGTGTACACACACAGGCTAATTATTCTGCAGCGTTTGATTAATGACTGTGGAGTCTCAGACAGAGAGGACAGCTGGGAAATGATTGATGAACACACACGCCGCACCACACGGAAACTGACATACGTGTGTGTGAAACACACACACACACACACACACACACACACACACACACACAGGCAAACAGCTTCATCTGCTTCACATCATAAGAGTTTTCTTACTGAGATCAGATGCTGCTGCTTTCTGCCCTCATTTAATATTTCTCTGTGCAAATGACAATGCAAGTGTGTGTGTGTGTGGTGTGCGCGTGTGTGTGTGCGAGTGTGTGTGTGAGTGTGTGCGAGTGTGTGCGCTTGAGTGTGTGTGTGTGTGTGTGCTTGAGTGTCTGTGTGTGTTTGTTTGTGTGTGTGTGCACGTGTGCGTGTGCGTGTGTGTGTGCACATGTGCGTGTGTGTGCGTGTGTGAGTGCATGTGTGAGTGCATGTGTGTGTGTGTGTGTGTGTGTGTGCGTGAGTGAGTGCTTGCGTGTCTGTGTGTGTGTGTGTGTGTGTGCACGTGTGCGTGTGTGTGTGTGTGTGTGTGCGCACGTGTGCGTGTGTGTGTGTGTGTGAGTGCATGTGTATGTGTATGTGTGTGTGCGTGAGTGCTTGCGTGTCTGTGTGTGTGTGTGTGTGAGTTTAAATGTGTGTGTTCTTCAGGGCAGGAAGTTGCTGATACTGTGTTGATATGTAAATGTGGGCGGTCTTATGTTAATGAGCTCATTGTTTATGTATTCCTCCTGCCCTGACTCTCTCTGTTTCTGTGTTTGTCTGCAGCTCTTAGAGTTCGACAGAGAGCTGTCTGTGTTTAAGGAGCGTCTGCACGAGCTGGACATCTCGTTTCCTCCGAGGTACGAACACCTGCAGTGTTTCAGGCTCCTCACATCTCCAGATCAGCAGCTTGATGGAGCTCTGAAAGAGCTGAGAGCACCACTGAGCAGAGCTATCAAGTTCTTAAACATCAAATCCAAACTCTCAAGAGCAAACTTAAAATTGCACTTTCATTTTTGGTGGTGCACTGACTCTCAAAGTTTTTGCTTTTGTGTAAATGGTGCACAGTGAGTTGTTAAAGTTAAAGCATAGTTATGACAATATAATAATAATTAGAAATATGTTATTAAACGTATAAAGTTAATTATAACAATGATAGTTTATACAGTTGATAAATCTATTAATTTATTAAATGTATACATTAATGTATATAATAATGTTAATGTATTTTTTTACAAAGTTTAATAACTATAATATTGATTATTGATTTAAGTTTACAACAACAGCAACAATAATAATAATACAAATTTAAAACATTCTAAAATTGTTGTTATTAAAAATGAAAATAATGATAATGTTTAATTTATAAAATACTTATGTTAAATTGTAATGTTTATAGTAATTTATCATTTCATTTTATTTAATTTCTAAATATATTATTTAATATTTAAAGTTTAGAATAATAGTAATAATAATAATAGAATTTCAAAGAATAAGTATTGCTTAATTATTTATATTTATAAAGTTGATAAATATATTAATTGAATAATTTTATATTATCAATAATATACTATAAAATGTATTATAATAATAACAATAATAATAATGATAATTTATTATTTTAAACAATAATAATAATAATAATATAATGGCAATTTAAAACATGATTTAAATTATTAATACTGATAATAATTTAATTAATTTATAAATGTAATAATGATAATGCAGATTTAAAACAATGATTTAAATAATTAATAATGATAATAATTTATAAAATTATTAATAATAATGCACATTTTTAACATAATGATTTAAATAATTAATAATGATGATAATTTATAATTAATTTATACAATTATTATTAATAATAATAATACCATTTTAAATACCAATTATTTCTTAATCATTTATATTTTTAAAGTTGATAAATATATTAATTTATATTGATTCATATTTATGTATACATGTCTTTTATTTATAAAGTTTTGTATAATAATGTAGAAAATGTTTAATAATAATTATACTGCTACTACTAATAATAAAAATAATAAGGAATTCTTATGAATAACAATAATACATTATTAATAGTAATTATTATTATTATTAGTTTACTAGTAATAATTAATAGATTCCATCCTGAAGCCTTCTGTGGGTCTGAGTGGTGCTAATGCTGGCAGAAAGGTGTTTTGTTGAAGCGTGTTAAAGATTGTCTCGTTCTCTGTGAGCGTTTCTGACCCTCCAGAGAGCGTCTGACCCTTCTCTCCTGCCTTAATATGCTAAAGCCATAGTGGATCGTCCTCAAACAGACGAATCTATAATGAGGCTTTCAGAGCGCGGATCTTACGAGCTAATGATGCTCGACTCAATCAGAGAAGATCATCAAACGCTGGAATCAAACAATAATAACGCACTGTTCAGGACGCATTATAGATGAGTGAGTAGAGACTGAGACGCACTCGAGTCATCAGGAGAACTCATTCAGAAACACCCATGGCTTCATCCTTACATCAGCTGGTCTCTTACTCTGTGGTGCACCATGCATTTACACTGATGCACTTGACAGATGCTTTTATCCCAAGTGACTTGCATTGAATTAAAGCTGTGCATTTGATCAGTTCAGTCCCTGAGAGTCTTCAGGAAGCCTAATGCTGTGGCACTTCCATTAAACTAAATTCATTTATTCCTGAAACACCAAATCCGAAATTAAAGGTTTCATTTAGCTGAAATCCAAATCCAAACATAGTTTATTTAATAATGGATTAATCAATCAAATAATACTAATAATATATAATCAACTAAATAAATAAATATTTTAATATATACCGATTAATTATTAAATAATCTAATCAGTTAATATTAAATAATAGTAATATTTAAGTTGAGTTGAGTTTTATAGAAACTTTTTTATGATATAAATCTTTTCATTCAATTTATTTTATTTAATTTATAACTAGAATAGATCAGTTCATAATAGTAATGATTTAAAATGTACTTAATATACATTATTTAATTATGAATAATTAACAATAACAATTTAAATAGATTTAATTAAATTATAATAATGCAATTTTATAATCAACACCCAAATAAACACTGAGTTGTATATAAACATTAAGTTTAATTCAGGTTTTTATGATATAAATGTTTCTAAAAAAATGATTCACTTTTTTTTTTTTACACATTAAATATGGAAGTATTTAAGAAATAAGAAGCGTATAATGAATATGAATGTAGTGAACATTCATTTATTACATATTGAGAGTAACAATGCAATGCATATTTTTTTACATCTTGGTTTATCAACATACAGTTCGATTAAAAACAAGAGATCAAGATTGTTAATCCAGTGCTAGTGTCCACGTTTACCTGTTTTATTTTCTTCTACAATATTTTTTCATGACATAGACACTAAAACGCAGCACTGGAGAAGCATAATTTTAAGTCAGTGGTTTTGACTCATTTTAAAGCTGATTTTGAGCTGAATGTTTTAGGTTTGTGTGATCTGTAGCTGGTCTGCAGCGGATGGACACGTGTTTAATCCTGCAGGCGCTGACGCTCGGTGTGTTTGTGAGTGTTGTAAACGCTCATGAAGGGCCTGTGTATGGTGTGTTTGAGCGCGACCCTTCACACACGCGGCGCTCACACAGAGACGTGTGGAATTTGAGCGGCTCCTGCCAACGCTGAAGCTGGAGCCGCGCCGCCGACGAATCAGACACACACACACACACACACACACACACACACCAATGCTACTGCAGTCACACAAACCAGCAAAACCAGGAGCGAAATCATGCTTTCCCAAAACTTTATAAAAAAAAAAAAAAAAAATTATATATATATATATGCACAGTATTTTGAAAATTACAACTTTTTAATTCAATATATTTTGCAACCAAGAAACATAAAAAATAAATAAATCTTAATTATTTTTTTTTTTTTTGGTATTGAAAGCAATCATTTTTGGAACTAATTTGGAAAAATACACAAAATAGCTGCTGTTTTGTGTCTGAAATAATGGGATGGAAATATCTTCAATGGAAAACTGGAAATATTATGTAATTTTCAGCTGGATAATCTGATATAAAAAAAAGTGTTTTCTTAAAATTGTGATGAAAGATTATAAAAGATGTTAGGCTATATAATCTTTTTTTATCCAGTAATTTATGAATGGCTGAAAAAAAAAGTACATAACACAAAATACCATAATTATTCATCATGAAAATAAAAGGTTGGTGTTGGTAAAATTTTTATTTGTATTATTTTTGGGGGGTGGGGAGTGGGGGGGGTCTCTTTACTGGCACTTTTGATCAATTTCATGTGTGCTT
>CM045038.1:28287308-28319808 GCA_024542945.1 allo-octoploid hybrid of Carassius auratus x Cyprinus carpio
TATTTAATTCAGTACTAAACTGTAAACTAAAATAGTTCACTCCAATCGCTGAAATTTGTTTCCCATGGAAGCCATTTCCGCCATGGGATAAAAACAAAACAAAACAAAAAATTTGAACTTTATATCTCAATTAAATTAATTCCGACTTTATATCTCACAATTCCGACTTTATATCTTGTAACTCCGACTTTATATCTCACAATTCCGACTTTATATCTCACAATTCCGACTTTATATCTCACAATTCCGACTTTATATCTTGTAACTCCGACTTTATATATCACAATTCCGACTTTATATCTCACAATTCCGACTTTATATCTCACAATTCCGACTTTATATCTCACAATTCCGACTTTATATCTCACAATTCCGACTTTATATCTCACAATTCCGACTTTATATCTCACAATTCCGACTTTATATCTTGTAACTCCGACTTTATATCTCACAATTCCGACTTTATATCTCACAATTCCGACTTTATATCTCACAATTCCGACTTTATATCTCACAATTCTGACTTTATATCTCACAATTCCGACTTTATATATCACAATTCCGACTTTATATCTCACAATTCCGACTTTATATCTCACAATTCCGACTTTATATCTCACAATTCCGACTTTATATCTCACAATTCCGACTTTATATCTCACAATTCCGACTTTATATCTCACAATTCCGACTTTATATCTTGTAACTCCGACTTTATATCTCACAATTCCGACTTTATATCTCACAATTCCGACTTTATATCTCACAATTCCGACTTTATATCTCACAATTCTGACTTTATATCTCACAATTCCGACTTTATATCTCACAATTCCGACTTTATATCTCACAATTCCGACTTTATATCTTGTAACTCCGACTTTATATCTCACAATTCCGACTTTATATCTCACAGTTCCGACTTTATATCTCGCAATTCCGACTTTGTATCTTGCAATTTCGACTTTTTATCTCAAAATTCTGAATTTATATCTCGCAATTCAACTTTATATCACACAATTCCGACTTTGTATCTCGCAATTCCGACTTTGTATCTCGCAATTCTGACTTTGTATCTTGCAATTCCGACTTTATATCTCACAATTCCGACTTTTTATCTCAAAATTCTGAATTTATATCTCACAATTCAACTTTATATCACACAATTCCGACTTTGTATCTCGCAATTCCGACTTTTTATCTCGCAATTCCGACTTTATATCTCAAAATTCTGACTTTATATCTTGCAATTTTGACTTTATATCCCGTAATTCCAAGTTTTTTTTTTTCTCAAAATTGAAAGTTTATATCACGCAATTCTGACTTTATTTCTGACAACTCTGACTTCTTATCTTGCAATTCTGACTGTATATCTCTCTATTCCAACTTTTTTTTCAAAATTGGAAGCTTATATCTCACAATTCCAACTTTTTAATCTTGCAATTCCGACTTTATATCTCATTTCTGACTTTATATCTCACAATTCACAATTTTTATTCTGTCAATTTCAACTTTATATATTGCAATTCTGCTTTTTTGTTGTTGTTGTTTTTCTGAGAATTGCTAGAAAAAAATTAGATACAAACAGAATTGCAAGAATTTTTTCTCTGAATTGTGAGATTAAAAGTCCCAATTATCATTTATGGCAGAAATAATCTTCCATAGTTGGGGGAAATTAAAAAATTAGATTTCAATGCTTTTTTGTTGATTTCCACAAAAATATTGTGCAGCACAACTGTTTTCAACATTGATAATAATCAGAAATGTTTCTTGAGCAGCAAATCATCATATTAGAATGATTTCTGAAGATCATGTGACACTGAAGACTGGAGTAATGATGCTGAAAATACAGCTGCGCATCACAGAAATAAATTACAGTTTAACAGAGATTCACACAGAAAACAGCTGTTTTAAACTGTAATAATATTTCACAATTTTTTACAGTGTTCTTGATCAATTAAATGCATCCTCGGTGAGCAGAAGAGACTTTAAACCTGTTATATGTAGAGCATCTGAATCCGGTCTGAACAGAGAATATGAGTCTGTGAGTGTTGAGTGTGAAGGTCGGTTTGCTCTCTGGATACTGACACCTTCCTCCTGCCTCCGAGCATCACGGATCAGTTTCAAAGACTGGCTGGGCTCTTTAGCAGATCAGATGTGTTTAATCCAGCTGAAGGAGCTCAGCTAAAACTTCCTCTAGGGTTTGTGAGGGCCACCCTGAAGAAAGAGCTTCTCCCGCCCCTTAATTCCCACACTCTGCATCTCTATCCCTCATTATCCCGCTCTCTATCCTCCGCTATCATTCTTCCTCCTGTCTTTCATCCTCAGAATCATCTCTCGTTAGCATACCAAAACTGCCCTTCATTTCCACTTGCTTAAAGTGCCATCAATGCTAATTGCACTCAGGCGTTCTGCAAAGACCCCTCGCGGCTCTTGTTTGACCACTCGGTCGGGGGCCTGTGTGTTAGCCGGATGTGGGTTAACTAGTCCCCCTCCCGTCTTTAACCCCCGCTAACCAGCCCGTTCGACCCTTGACCCGGTCGTCATGACGACGGTCATTGGGCACAGAAGCGGCCGATGCTGATGGTGTTTGATTAGCTGATTCCATTAAATGAGCCGATCATGATGAGCCGCTTTCACGACCAATTGAGCGGAGCCTGTGTGTGTGTGTGTGTGTGTGTGTGTGTGTGTGTGAAAATATAAAAACTATAAAATATATAAAGCTATAAATAACCTACTGTAATACAAAAACATCTCATAATGCAAAGAAAAAAATATTAATAAATTATTTAAATTGTATTTAAAACACGGTTCAACTTGCATATCAAAGTAGTTTTTGTTGTACTAAATTTGTATTATAATTTATTTACATTTTATCGTTTACTGTAAAGTATATGTGTCAGTGTGAAGAAGAGAATATATTATTTAAAGTATATTTGAAAACTTGAAAGTATACACAGTATAGTAGATTTTTACAAAAACATGTTAATGTGGGGAAAATAATACATTATTGAAAAATAAGTACATTTAAATGATATTATTTAAAGTGCATTTTAAAATAATTGAAAGTATACATCACCGTTTTGAGGTATTTAATTTATTTTATGTAGATTAAATAATAATAAAGTAAATGTCTGGACAAGATTATTTTCATTAAATGTGTGTTTTTTTTTTTTTGTTTGTTTTTTTTTTTATATATTGCACTGTTGTAACTTCATTTTCAGAATGCAAAAAAAAAAAAAAAAAATGTAGATTTTTTTTTTTTTTTTTTTTTTTTTTTTTTGTGCAGAGTGAGCCTGAGCTGTTTTTGGAGATAAACAGTGATTTCTGCTGCTGGTTTTAGTTTTTGTTATGATAGGACACAATAGACTCCATAAATGCACACACTTCATTCACGGTCCGATTATGATCTCACAGTGTCACGTGTGGGAAGTCCATCATTAACATCACAGTGCTGTTATCTGGACGCCTCGATCTGATGTCCTTTGTGTCTGTATCGTGTACCATCTGCTCCTCAGACGCAGAGCCTCAGAAATATAAATCAGATCCTCTGTGTTTTACAAGACTGCTCTGCCTGTATTACACTGCAAAGTTAAAATACATTTATAATTCAGTGATTATAGAGCACAGATTGACAACACTGACCAATCACAACCAATTCTTCTTCTGAGCGAACAGCACAGAAGCAGTCATAAGCAGCACAGGTATATTTGTAGTAATAGACAACAATACATTGTATGGATCAAAATTATACATTTCTCTTTTATGACAAAAATCATTAGGATATTAAGTAAAGATCATGTTCCATGAAGATATTTAGTAAATTTCCTAACATAAATATATCAAAACTTAATTTTTGATTAGTAATATGCATTGCTAAGAACTTCATTTGAACAACTTTAAAGATGATTTTCTCAATATTTAGATTTTTTCGCTCCCTCAGATTCCAGATTTTCAAATAGTTGTATCTCAGACAAATATTGTCCTCCTAACAAACCACACATCAATGGAGAGATTATTTATTCAGCTTCCAGGTGTGTGTTTGTGCAGTTATCCGTACAGTGAGGACTCCAGTCAGGGAAAGCAGTACATGAACACTCGATGTCCCGCCTGGTGTGACCGGATCCTCATGTCCGCCTCGGCCAAAGACCTGCTCGTCAAGGTGAGATGATTAATCCACAAACACTTATTGTTTCAGATTGTGAGTGATATTAATCTGATGCAAAAGGTGGCATGCGTTGAGAAATCAAATTTCTTCTTGATAACAATCGAACAAAACAAAACTCGAGCTGAACTGGTTTCACAATTAATTCACAAAAGCGCTTTTAGAAATAAATGCTGCATTCAAAACAACATCTGATGGATTGCATTGAAATACAATACTGCAATCCACATTATTCTCACAGGTCCACATAAGTAAAGCTTATTTCATATGCAAATATATTAGCCAATCACAGCAGGGGGCGTTCATGTGTCTTAAAGGAGACACGCCCCTTTAATTGACTGTTTAAATCAGGCTGGACTTTTATTTCTAAATTATGATGGTTTGTGATGTCAGAATCTTACTGGGATTATCAGTGAACATTATGAAATCAAAAAATGCAATGCATGACGCCTTTAATCCTAATGTCTGCTTCATAAATGTTCACTGTCTGTTTTACATCGGATCTCTGCTGCTTTTCTTCTTGATTAAACTAAAGTGAAGTCAGAAATCCAGTGTCCTGAAATAAAGAAATGGTTTCTGATGTTACTCTCCTTTTCTTCAGATCTTTATTTTAAGGTTTCAGGAGTGCTTTGTGCTTTTGTGTCTTTTGATTCATTAAAAAATATATATATATATATATATATATTGAGAGAAGGAAAGAAAACATCAGTGCAATATGTTGATTTGTGTTTTTTTTTTTTTTTTACTGGGTTTCTGTGGATCCTAAAAAGGTCTTAAAATTTCTTAATTCACTCTTCCACAAATTAAGGCCTTAAAAATATCTTAATTTAGAGCAGAAAGCATTAAATGTTGCATGAATATCTTCCAGCACAAACATCTGAACATCCTTAAATCAAGATACATTTATTGGAGATGCAGATGAAGATACAATTCGCGAAGGGTGAACTAAGACTTTTTAAGACCTTTTTAGGATCCACAGAAACCCAGTAAATAAAAATAAATTAAAAAAATCAACACTGCACTGATGTTTTCAACATTTTGAGAGAGCCTTGATTTTCTGCACATGCTCTTAAATAGAGTTTAGTTCAGTCAAGCACTAGTTAGTGTCTGAGCATTAGCAGTGCTAGTGATGTTCCTGGGGTCAGTGGTTAATGGAGATGTGCTCGCGGTTTGTTTTCTGCGAGAAGCGCAGTGTGAGACGAGGCAGATTGTTTAGACACGGCTCGTAAACAGCCTCATCTATCATGCAGCGCTCTGTTAGCTCCACGTCGTGTTATTTTCTGCTCGCCGAGCCCTAACACGCCAAAGGTCCGCCGCGCCGTAATGAAGAGCCAGTCAAGCGCGGCCCCGGCCCCTGCCGTCATTTGTTTATCTGTCTAAAGATTACGCAGGCCGAAAATCCACAATTTTATGCTGCCTTTGTAAATGATCCAGCCTGCGTTTGATGAATGCATCTGTGTGTTCAGCTCCTTATTAAAGAAACATCTCCACGAGAACAACAAGAGCATCTGCAGAAAACACAAACGAGAGAAGGGAGAAATGAATTCAAGAAAAAGTCAAATCAATACAATTTCAGATCAGTATCATTTTAAAAATGTAAAAGTAGTAGTAAATGACAAATAAAAACAAAAAATCAAAATACAGTTTTAAACAATTTTAAAAAGTAAAAGTAGTAATGAGCAAATACATAGGATAAAATAAACGATTTTAAAATACAATGTGAATAAATCAATAGGATAAGGAAAGCAGACTCAACTTTATTAACAGAACCACTTAATTTCTTTCTTTTTTTTTTTAAGAACATTTTTAATAATCACAAGTTAAACAAACAGATATTAAATTGTACAAACGTCTTCAGAGTAACACTGAAGAGCATCTACATAAAACTTTACAAGTAACAAACAAGGCTTAAAATTAGAAAGAAAAATAAAAAATAATACAATTTTAGATTAAAAAAATTTAAAAAGTAAATGTAAATTAAAATATAAAATAAAAATAAATAAAACCAATGTATTTAATTTAAAAAAGTGAAAGAAGTGGTGATAAGTTAATTAATAAATAAAATGGAAAACGTTAGCTAATAGGGGAAAGCATGCTTCTTCAGTAGAATCACCAAACAATTTCATAGATTCTTTTTAAAAATTGTTCACTTTTTAATGACTAGTTAAAGAAAAAGATTTGAGAAGTGAGTTTGCCTCAATCAAAGAATGTAAGACCGTAAGATGGGAGCCCAAAAACAAGACAGAGAGAAATGAAAGATATATTCTTTAGACCAATAGGAGGTGTCACGGTAGTAACAAATAATAGCTTTTAAATCGAACTAAATGTTTAACTATGGGAGTATAAATCAGAGCAAAAGTATAGATCTGCATGTTTAGACACAGGTATATTTTGTTATTCTTTGCTCAGTATTTATGAGGCAACAGCCAAGCTTTTCTCTGATCTCTTCAAATGCAGTTTCCTTGAGTTTGTCTTCCTCATCCATGTGGGGTTGTGAGTGTTTAGTTCAGAAAACACAATCTGTGTGTGTGTGTGTGTGTGTGTGCATGCGCCTTCTAAAGAGCACTGCATCATTTCTGTCTCGCTCGATTCAGAGCATTATTTTCAATTTAGATAAATATGATTAATGCTTTCGCTGCATTTCAGATATGAAAAAGCTCCTGAACTTTGATTTATTGGCACTTAAATGTAACCATATAAAAGCTCTTCTTAGTATTTTAGCGTCATGCATGCATTTGCTCTGTGTCTGTAATCATATTTTGTGTTTTGCAGCCAGAGAATGAGGAGAAATCAATAACATACGACAACATCGGACCCAGCGTGTGTATGGGGGACCACAAGGTACTACTAACTAACCAACCTCTCCAACTAGTTTGTGTGTGTGAATTCAGATATACTTGAGTTAAATCTGATGAAACCTAAAAATCAAAAGTAATTTTTTAAAATTGTATTACTGTTCTTTTTAAAGGTTTTTTTGTGCATCTCTAGTCTTCTTTAAATGTTTCTCCTGAATGAAGGTAAAATAGATTGTTTAGATTTGAATCAGTCAAACCAAACATTCAGGAAAAATAATTCTCAATAACTACTCTCTCAAAAAAATATTGAAATAATTTTCTGAATGAATGAGTTCAGGTTTTAGTCTGGTCTGTACAGAAGAATGAACACAGCTCTTCTGCGCTCCTGTGATCCTGCAGCACATATAAGACACTCCAGACCAATCACAGATCAGAATGCAAATGCATTCAAGAAAGATCACCAATCAGAATTCAGTATGCAAATGAGGCCACTGCTGTTAGTGGAATGCTGAGGTTCTAACAGTGTGAATGAGAGATTTTCAAACTCTAAAAAGATACTGAAATGATCTACAAAACATTTGATTTGAGAGGGTTTCAATAGCAGTCTTGTTTGGTTATTACAGTAATGTTTTCTAAATTACTTCTGTGTGATGTTACATTTCTGAATATGATGTTCTAAATAGTCCTAGGTTTTCACAAAATGACCTTTTAAAAAAAAAAAAAATCTTTTTATTATTTTATTATTATTATTTTATATATATATAGAGAGAGATATTATAATTTGAGTTTTTACATCAAGTGGTTAAAGCTGAATTATAAAGAATAAAAATGAATATTTTAGGAACAGAGGATGTCTTCAGTTTTATTTTATTTCATTTACTGTCAGATCTACATCCCGAATCTTTGTTTTTGGATTTAGATTCTCATATTGAGATAAGCTTGTGTGTGTGTGTGTGTGTGTGTGTGTGTGTGTGTGTGTGTGTGTGTGTGTGTGTGTGTGTGTGCGTGTGTGTGTTTGAACCAGACAGACACACACTCGTCAAAATCCCATTCAGATGTTCTAGAAATGTTAGTGAATTTTGCACCCATGGAACAAGAGTTCAGACAGAAGTGTGTGTGTGTGTGAATAAACTATTAAATGAATGTCTATGATCAGAACAGCTCATCCTGAATAAAGAGTGAGCGAGAGTTGGTGTCTGAATTCTGCTGTCTGTTGTGTTCTCTGCAGCCGGTCTACTTGTACTTCCGGTTAAACACAGGAGCAGGTAAACCTCACGCAAACAAGCACAAGTGCTGTGTCCTGCAGTGATCCGGTAAATATCTTCTTTTACTATTCATTTATTATTATTATCCATATGACTTTATAATAGCTGTGTCTGATTCTCATGATCTCTCTCTCTCTGTGTGTGTGTGTGTGTGTGTGTGTGTGTGTGTGTGTGTGTGTGTGTGTGTGTGTGTGTGTGTGTGTGTGTGGGGACCAGGAAAATGGTGCCACAGGTTGGAGAAGATTTCATGAAAAGCATCCCTGTGAAAAGCTCTGACACGGGTGGATGGACACACACACACACACACACACACACACACACACACACACACACACACACACACGCAAACAGAGGACCCTGTAAAGACTTTTCAGCAGGACTGACCGGTCGCATTTGTCCAGTGCATGCAATCACGTCCATAGAAACGACACACTGAGTTCATGAATGCTTCAAGAGTCGAGATCATGGACACACACACACACACACACACACACACACACACACACACTGCATTTCCACTAAATCAGATGTTCTTCTTCTGACGTCTCAGCCTCGTTTCCCAAACTCTTACAGAACATCAGAAACACTCTACAGATCTTAAAAAGCATCCGTGCGGATTTTAGATATGCCTCATAATATTACGAGCTACTTCCATACAGTAAGATGTTTTAAAAAGTGCAATGCAAGAACTCTTGTTGTATTTCTCTCTGGTTAGGTTTATTTGTACATGCTGGTTTCTAGTGCTGTTTGGAGATTCCTACACTTTCTCTCTGTTAGAATAGATAGGTGTATTCTGTTCAAGCATTTGTATGATTTTCTCTCTCTCTCGACTCTTGTTTATCTTGGTTTTTTCTTGATTTGCTGTGCAGTGCCGTGCCACATACAACCGCCGAGTCTCATTTTATATACTCTACTTTTTAAAGAGATAATTTATAATTCGTACCAAAACTATAATATGCTGACATATTGATACGAACGGCTGCTTTGGGTGTAAAGTTGAAATGTTTGAATAGTTATAGAAATGACTAAATCCACATCACTATAAGTAGAAAATGCCATTTCAGCCTATATGAGTTATATAATATATATATACATAGCCAGTTTAGTTTTTTATCTTTTAAGCAGTGCCATAAACCATGCAAGTATATAAGATAGTTTCAATAGCAGTTTTGCTCGGTTCTTACAGTGCTGTTCTTATTCTAACTTATTTCTGTGTAATAATGTTATGGTTGAATGTGATATTTTAAATAGGCCTGGGTATCTTAAATAGCTGTATTCTTTTTTCCCTTTGTTTTTATGTATGATTTCTTGTTATTATATTATTGTGTCATGATGCCAACTCTTGAACTCGGTCAAATGTAGAGTTGAGTTCTGATGGCATTATGCAAAAACACTCAAATTATAAGGACCAGGAGAAACCTTGAAATGCACTTTACTTTACAGTGTGTTTTAGCAACACCGTCACATATGAAGTACATGAAGTTCAGTGCTAATGTACACGACACAGTGGACACTGTGAAGTAAAGTGTGGTCACTTGGGTTTGATTTCTCTCGTGCATGTTCTCAGCATCAGTGCCGTTTGCTAAAACTGACTGAATTCATTACACTACAGAGTCAGCGATCCTTCAGACTGATCCTTCATTTCTGAATCGGTGGGAATGATTTTGTGTCGCTTTGACAGTGATCTGGTTAGAAGAACTGCTTGTTAACTGTGTTTTTCCCAGCAGGTCAGGTGATAGGATTCACTCTTTAAGCAGATAGAGATTAGACCTCATGGATGGCAAGACCTCTAAAAGCAATAAAACCATTAGAACTCAAAGAACGAATGAATGAATGAATCAGTGCCTCTTTGTCATTAGTCAAGCACATCAATATCACCATGAGATTCACTAAACAAGCCTTTGACTTCTACATGCATTCATCATTGGTGGTCCCTGAGAGGGGAAAAAATTATATATATATATATATATATATATATATATATATATATATATATATGGCTGAATATCTTATTAAAAGGAAATAACGTTAAGTGGGAATACACGTAATTGACACTGGAAACTAAACAGAAAATTCGAGAATATGGGTTTCTTTTGCATGCAACTATATTTTATATACACGTTTTAATTAAAGTTAATTAGTCGTTCGCAAGTCCGCTTTTACCTGCCCTTACCATAGCAACACAATGCGCGATATTCGTTGCGATTAATATCGAAATGATAGTCTACTGTCGTAGCTTACAATTATTTGAGAATAAATCTACATATCACAAAAAAAAATAATGTTTTTTTTTTCAGCATGTTTAATTTGAATAGTTAACAGAGTCGCGAGACATTTGCATCGCGATAGAAAAGTTCCTTAAAGTCTTTAAATGGTTCGCACAGGTTTTAAAAAAAATGCTCGCTTGGACTGAGAAATACAAATATAAGCTAATCTATAAATGCATGTTTAAAACCTATTACTGATCATCTTCATCAGTCCGATTGAAGCAGTTCATGCTCCTAAAATAAAACCTCCAAAAAGGAGACAATATTGCTCTTCTTACATCGGAAACTGGTTTTCCCCTCAATAAACGCGTGCTCGACTTTAAATGAACGTTTGTAATATTAAATTATTAGTAGCAATCGTGAAAGAATTGTATTATCATTACTGTAGGATATTAATGCACGGGTTATTGCAATTGCAATTACATTAATAACAGCACATTTTAAAATAACCTATATGTAAATGTATGAAATTAAAAAAGGACCAGGACATTTTTTAAACATTGGCTTGTTAAATAATTTATTGATAATACAAAGTTTTTTTCTTCCGTCCTCACGGAAGCAATAGTATTCTCTTCGTCGATATTTATGTCCATATTTGTGTATTTTTCCTGTTGTGAGGTAAAACATAAACTCCAGCGGCCAAAAGGACATTATTAAAACAAATTCTATACACATCATTTACAGCACTGGCACTTCTTTATACACTTGGTGTACCTGTTTCCAAAATCAAAAGTGAAACTTTTAGGCGGAAAAGGGCGTTATTCTTCTGCGATCGAAGACAAAAAAATTATCTTGATGATGATGATGATGATGATGATGATGAGGG
Organism: allo-octoploid hybrid of Carassius auratus x Cyprinus carpio; assembly: GCA_024542945.1. Taxonomy (NCBI): domain Eukaryota; kingdom Metazoa; phylum Chordata; class Actinopteri; order Cypriniformes; species allo-octoploid hybrid of Carassius auratus x Cyprinus carpio. Next base: position 28,298,627 of record CM045038.1, read on the forward strand.
GGAAGTTGGCACGTCTCCGTGATGCTTTAATAACATAATTTACTCAGTAAAAAATATATATACACATCTCACGTCCACTTCTAACTGTACAACCGCGTTCAGAGCAAAGCAGAAGCAGCGTGAACAGTGTTTATACCCTGCTTAATTCTGCCTCGTTCTCCAGAAGAATCTGAAGCAGATGATGAAGATGATGATGATGATGGAGAGTCTTTTGCTCAGCTTCATCACAAAGTGTCCGAGCTGTTGCTGCACGGGCTGATGAGGGACAGGTTACTCGTCTTGTGCTTTTTTAACAGTCTCGTGATTTTCTCCTCGTCGGAGTTCGGATCCAGAGGTTTGTTATATTCATCATCATCCTCGTTCTCTGAACACTCCTTCATCTTCTCCGTCTCTGAGTCGTGTTTCTTTTTAGCCGTGGCCATCTCAGCCGCGTGTCTCTTGCGCCATTTGGTTCTTCTGTTTTGAAACCAAACCTGAGAAAGACACACACACAAAAAAAAGCGCTTCAGAACTCTGTCCACATGCGTGATCAATTAGGCTATTATTATTTCTTAAAAAAATAAATAAATAAAAAGGAAGTAGTTGCATGCAAGTTCAACTAACTGAACCGAAATCATATAAATCAAGCAAAAAGTGCATGAACTCTATAGCAAGCAATTGATTAAAATAATAAAAGCACATGCATGATAAAACAATGTGTGAATATGAGGCCTAACGGTGTGCAATGCTGTGCAACACTGACAGCGATATCTTTTGGTAAAAAATATCATTTATAATCCCAAAACAAATTAATTTCGATATTAGAAATTAATGCTCCTACAGTTTTGCACGTTTGCAATTTCATATCATGAACAACTGACAGCGACTTTCGCAGATAGAATAATCTGTGGTCTCATTCTACCAGTTTGCATTGAGAAAAAACGTCTAGAATGAAATGAAATTAATATAAAAATAAACGCTTCTATTTACCTTGACTTGGCTCTCGGTCATTCCCAGAGAATACGCGAGTCGAGCTCGCTCCGGACCGGCCAGATATTTGGTCTGCTCGAAGGTTTTCTCCAGGGCGAAAATCTGCTGTCCGGAAAAAGTTGGTCTGGAGTGTTTCTTCTTTCCATCATTGTCCAGCATCATATTTGCCTGGGCTGGAGAAAGAAAGAAAGAAATAACACACGGTCAGTCAAATAAAACCGAGACCGCGACATTCGACTTTACGATGACATTTTATATTTATTCATTTAGCAAACGCTTTTATCCAAAGCGACTTACAACTGATCATAAAGAGGCTTTTTACTTGACGCTATCTGGGAGTGAATATTGTTGACCCACAAGTGTCAAACACTAATATTTCAACAATCTGAGCGTGAACCAACATACACTCTTAAAAATAAAGGTTCTTTATTGGCAGCAGAACCTTGAACATCCATGAAACCTTTCAAATGCAGAAAAGGTCGAAAAAGTGTATTTAGATTTTTTAAATGCTCCTCAAAATGGTTCTTTTAGGAACTGTTCACTGAATGGTTCTTCTATAGCATCACTGCAAAAACGCCCTTTTGGAATCTTTATTTTTGAGAGTGTAAGATTCACATTCATATTTAGGCAATAAAGAAAACACGCGACCCACGAGTGTCAAACACTACACAGATTTTTTTAAAAAGTGCACTTCCATAATGTACTTAGTGTTCTATTTTCGCGCACTAATTTTGGACTAAATACACTAACAATTATTCTTCAGTAGGTACTTCTTAAGATAAACTTAAGATCAACTAAGTGTGCTGTTTTGGGACATCATGAATATGAACTAAAATGCGTTTTTAACATGCTATCTCTGTATCTGAAAAGTATTTAGTCACCACTTGAGTTAAAGAGTACTACAAGATGGGTTCAAGTGTACTACAAGTGATGACTAAATACTTTTTTCTTTTTTTCAAAAACAGATAGCATGTTACATTTTAGGGCATTTTAGTTCATATTCATGGTGTCCCAAAACAGCACACTTTTAGTTGATCTCAGGTTTATCTTAAGAAGTACTAAAGAATCATTTTTAGTAGCCTATATTAAGTACAAAATTAGTGCGCGGAAATAGAGCACTTTAAGTGCATTATGGAAGTGTAGCTACTTTTTTAAAATCTGAATAATATTCCATCAAGCTGGGCTGCGTTTCCTAAAAACATCGTTTTGCCACCAATGAAGCTACGATCAGTTTAGGCATACGATGCTTTTGGGAAACGCAGCCCTGCTGAGCGCGAAAACCAACATAAGCCAGTTTAGAAAAATGTTCTGGAGAACTCACCAGGACAGGGAACCCTCGGGTCTCTCCAGGGTGAACCCTGCATCATTCCGGGCCAAAATATGGGCGCCCTCCCATGCAACTCCGTCAGCGGTTTGGGGTACCGAGACACCGCCGCAGGGTTGAAGTACATCCCGGTCGATGTCAAGCCGTTGATCCGGGGAAAGCCCGAGAGCAGCTGCCCCGCGGAGGTGATGGGTCTTCCCAAGATATCGCTAATTCCATGCGGCGTTCCCAGCGGGATCTGAGAGCTCAGGTTGCTGAAGGAAGGAGCCTTGAAGCCCGCGGGGTTCTGCAGGGCGTACGGGAATAAAGACGTCTTCATCTCGGTCATGTTGTGCAGCGCAGCCAGAGGAGTGCTGCCCAGAACGAACGCACTCTGCCGGTTACTATCCATCTGCCCGACCGCTAACATCGGTGCGAGTGAACCACGGGGCGAACCGCGAAGCAAGAAAGTTCGTACGAGAAAGTTTAACGCCCACAACTTGACAACTCATCCACTAGAACTGTTACTTTCAACCGCAAGTTAAAGTTCGCGAACGTCTCCCGATGAATCCCAGAAACGCGATGCCGGTCCTCGGCAGATCTCTCTCCCGCTTTGAGTGCTGCGATCGCCCGCATCTGAAGCGCCGTTCTCCGCTCAATGGACCCACGCGGCGATGACGCGCAGATAACCTGCAAGCGCGCATCTCCCATTGGAAGACGCTACGTGACGCCACGCTCTGATTGGAGGACGCGAGGCGTTGGATTTACATGGACAAAGCCGCACTCCATCAAACTCGTAATGTAGCGCCATTAACGACGCGTCGCGCTGTAGAAACCATTGTTTCGCATTGCATTTGACACAATAGGCGCGTTTACTTTATGACGCTGGCGGAGTAAGTACATTAACCTCCATACGACTAATAACGCTATGTTCGCCGCTCATTCGTTCGTTCAGGAGTCGCTTATAATCCGTTTCGTTCAGAACAAATATGCAACGCTTTTTAATTGCGGAAACCTGTTTATAGTTCAAATCTCGGGTTATTAAAACTTGCGCTGCGTGTAGAAGCAAATGTAGAAACTCACTGGAAGGGTTTTACACATATTTGAAAACAGTTATATATAGCCTACACGCAGTCTGATTTATGTTCTCTTTCGCAGGTTAGCTATTAGAATAACTTTATTATTATTTTATTATTGAAAATATCGTTCTCCGTTTTAGCGTAGCGTCTAAAACATCGAGAACACCTAGACGTTTACAAACCTGATCGCCCTTATGCATCTTAACGGGCTGTTGCTAAAATAGCCAAATCATCTTAAATAACTGACAACATAAAATATGACTCCCATGGTTTGGGGGGGAAATAAAGCAATGTTTTACTATGTATAATTAAATGCGACTATACGCGATTTAAGTCAGGTTTATTAAATTCAGTCTTCAGCGTATTAAACTGATGCTGATCATATCTGACCCACTGTTATCGAGACATTTCTCCTGGTCTGATAACATAATTTATCTAACTTCATGTGCAATTATTTAGTGGACCTGACTGTAAATTTGCTTTGATAATATTCTCATGAACTATATTTAGGCTGCATGTAATATGTATATGGCATCTTTAATGTTTCATGTTCGGTGTTTTTTGTGAATTGAATCAGAGACAGAGATCATCTAAGTGCAGCGGTTATGTTTTATGGATGATGAGTGAAATATGACCGAGCTGGAATTGAAAAAGCTTCGACATTATTCAGACCTTCATCAAAACCGCGAGAAAGAAGAAATGCGCCGTGTGAAATATTACTCTTTTTCCATTATTAATGTAATTATTTATAGGCCTAACACGTTAAAAGAAAGTTAATTGTGAACTGTGTGTTTTGTGGTTATTATATACCATCTTTAAATGTAGAAACGAATTTACTGATGTTATTTTATCATATCGCCGGAACCTCATGTAATCCTCAGAAGCTCAGGAACGGTCACCTTCTTTTTCAGTTGTGTAATTTTTTTTTATTACTGAGTTTATCTTATAATTCTAATGTCGCTGTAAGTCAGCTGGACTGTAGGCTAATGATTGTGATCTTCATCATTCACTGTTCAAACGCATTAAAATCACTGCAGTCTGTCAGAAAAAAAGCGAAACACTATTTACAGTCCTGAATTTAATGCACTGAACATTACTATTATTATTATTTTATGAGTTTGTGAAGTGTAAGTCTGTGCTTGTCTTTTGCTTTACGATGCCTGTGAAACAAACCTGTAAAATGACTTGATATAATCACGCTGTTAACAAATATTTTTACTGCATAATCTGTAATATAAGTACCAGATGAAGTTGAAAAATAAACAATAAACCATAATCTAAACGAAATCCAAAGTGTAAAAATTGCTTGACTCGATACACTGTTGTTGATAATAATAACAACAACAACAACAACAATAATAATAGTAATAATAATAATAGTAATAGTTACTGGTAGGCTACTGTTGTATTTGCCACATTTGACTTTTTGCCTTTCCGTATGTATATGCTGTACATTGAAACATGAAGTAAATATAATAAGCACTAATCGCAGTGTTTGTCGGTTTCGGAGAGTAGGCTATGTCAGTTTTCGAGATTTCCCCTAATTTCATATCAGCCTTAAAACCCCGTTTTCAAATCAACGAACTTGTTAATTCATTAAAAAAAAAAAAAAAAAAACCCGTAACCCTCGTTGATTTAGTGTGGGGCTCTGCATTCATTTACAGTGAAACAGCGCCACCTGGCGGTCAGACCGCGAACAGAAGATCCACTGGCTCTTCTTCATATCATAAAAAAATATAATTTTAAGTCGTGTCACAATATACAGCACAGATTTGTCTAACTATACTCTGATTAAACGGTTCTTATATCTTACATGAATAAAGTCTTTTCTCTGTCTGAGCATCAGGACTTTCACGTTGTCTCTGGATCTTCGTATCAACTCTATATTTATTTCATCTATGCAACAGCTTGTAAGACTTCCCTAAAGTCTCTAGAGCTTTATAGTCCTCAATTATTGCTTTTCTCATTCTGTCCCCAGCATGAAAATAGTGTAAGCAGATAACGTTTATGAGTTATATGATGTTTTCTTGAGTTACTGCTGGTTCACTGTGGCTGTTATTTTTTATTATAATTACAGATAGATTAATTACAGATAAAATCATAATTATTATTTATTATAATTACAGATTCAAAATCTAAACATCTTAACTTGGTGTTGTTTATTGACAGTATTTATTCATTTTTGTTGTTCAACTGCGTCTCTCTGTGTAAGCAACACTCACATATAGTGACATGAAATCTTCTTAAATACACAATACTCCTTTAAAATATCCATAAAACATTATATATGATGCATTTCTTAATTTTATTTGCTGCGTTTGCTGTGTATTTATATTTTAAAATAAAATAATAAGTGAGCTTATAAATTAAATAAATTAATTTAATGCATTAATTTAATCATATATATATATATATATATATATATATATATATATATATATATATATATATATATATATATATATACATACAGTACAGGTCAAAAGTTTTCAAAAGTTCTGCTGCTTAATATTTTTTCAAAACGTGATACTTTTTTAGGATATTTTGATGAATAAAAAGTAAAAAAAAAAGAAAAAAAAAGAAGCTATGTTTTTAAAATATAAATATTTTGTAATAACAATATACACTACTGGTCAGTAATTTGGGGTCAGTAATTTTTTTTCTTTCTTTTTTTTTAAATAAAATCAATACTTTTATTCAGCAAGGATGTGTTAAATTGATAAAAATTGATAGTAAAGAAATTACTAATAATAAAAATATTATTAGAATATATATTATTATAATTTTTTTTTTATTTTGAATAAATGCAGTTCTTTTTAACCTTTTATTCATCAAATATATTAGACAGCAGAACTGTTTCCAACACTCATAATAAATCAGAATATTAGAATGATTTCTAAATGATCATGTGATAGACTGGATGTTACATGTGACACTGAAGGCTGGAGGAATGATGCTGAAAATTCAGCTTTGCATCACAGGAATAAATTATTTTTTTAAGTATATTCAAATAGAAATCTATTATTTTAAGTTGTAATAATATTTCACAATATTACTGTTTTTTCTGTATTTTTGATCAAATAAATGCAGGCTTGATGAGCAGAAGAAACTTCTTTCAAAAACATTAAAAATAGTAATGTTTCCAAACTTTTGGTCTGTACTGTATATATATATATATATATATATATATATATATATATATATATATATAAAATCAAATAAATTAAAAAATATCCAAAAATGTATTTCCAAAATTATGTTTCAAAATATATTAAAGTGAGTATGTTTTCTACCCCTATATTAGTTTGGTTGTTTTTGTTTTTGTTTTAATTTTTTTTTTTTACATTTTTGAAAATATATTTTTTAAAGGATTTAAATGTATATTTTACCCTTCATATATTTCAATTGAAAAAAAAATACATTAACATGTCAGATAGGATGAAAAACTTTATTTGTTGTCTATAACACAGGTAAACATACAACACATTTGAATAAAAATCAGCAACACACTTTACAAAGTAAAACAAATAAAAAATACATAAAAATAAACATTATTAAATCATCTAGTTTTGATCTCAAGCTGGCTTTTCCGTCCACATTTGCTTTTATCCTAAATGTAGGCTACAGTGTAAGTCGCTGTGAATAAAAGCATCTGAACAATGCATCAGTGTAAATATAAGCTACAGGTCACATCAACATCAGCTTGTGAATGTTCAATGAGCTCGTGTCACGGAGAGCTAGTGTTTAATCACAGTTAAAGTTACACCAGCCTTCCTCAAACAGCACTGCCATCCTCTCTCCAGATCCCTTCACTAACTAACTCTCTCTCTTTCTCTCTCTCTCTCTCTCTCTCTCTCTCTCGGTGCATGCTGGGAAGTGTTCATGGATTCATGGATTAAGATTAAGATGATAGATTCCTCTGTTACTGGTGCAAGACTAGACAGATTATATGTTGGTAAAAAATAAAATAACAGAATTATGAAAGCAAATATTTTTCCTAATGGTTTTTCTGATCATCATATTGTTACCATTGATTTTAGTATTAATATACTACCACGTCCAAAGTATTATTGGCATTTTAATGTAAAATTATTGCAGGATAATTCTTTCTGAGATCTGGGTTTGTTAAAAAATTAGAGACCAGTTTCTTTAATGTGTTTGGATTATAAAATAATATCTAAATGTTTAGCTAATAGGCTAAGGAAATATTTACATATTGTGGTCAAGAAGGAACGAACGTATTGCATTCCAGGTCATACAATTACGGATAATTAGTTTTTAATGAGAGATGTCATAGATGTGTCGATTAATAATAATTGTGATGTCGGGTTTTTATCTATTGATCAGGAAAAGCCTTTGATCGTGTGGGACATGCATATCTTTTTGAGGTTTTAGATGCTTTTGGGTTTGGGAAAAATATTATTGCTTGGATAAAGTTGTAATAATGCATCTGTTTTGATGAAGACAGGAGGAGGGGTGTCCTCTTTCAGGGAAGCTGTATAGGTTAGTAATTGAAGTGATTTAAGAAATAATTTGAAAGGTTTTTATGTTGCAGAAAATGTAAAAGTTTCCGTGTCCGCATATGCAGATGCTATAACTGTGTTTGTAACTGGTCAAGAAGATATTCAAGCACTTTGTAAGAGTCTAACTCTATTTGAAAAGGCTTCTTCTGCAAAGGTAAATTGGTGAAAAAGTGAGGGGTTTATTAGGAGAATGGTGGGATACCTCACATCCCAGGAGGATTGAAGTGGGGAACAGAAGGTATTAAAGTCTTAGGACTCTTCTTGGGTTCAGAGAATTATAGAAAAAAGAACTGGGAAGGGATGTTGGATAAGGTGTTAGCTAAGTTGTCTAAATGGAATTGGCTATTACCTGAACTATTCTTTAGGGGTAGGGTCCTGGTCATTTATCCCATACATTCTGTAAATTCACATAATGCACAGTATATCAGTCAGCACAGGATGAACAGCATCCACAAACTGACGGTCTTTACTGTCACCGTGTGGTGGAACGATGAAAAACACATACCTGCAGACCTTCAGCGCAAGAGGAGCCTCGCAGAGAGGACCCAGAATGCAACAGGGGATGTACTGAGGCTAAGGTACTCGGAAGGGTTGCTGGGGACTTTCTATGCAGCTGCTGAGATAGATAGATTTTTTTTTTTTTTTTTTTCCAAATTCTGTTTTTTACAGACTGTTTTAATGGTTAAAGTTAAATGTCATTAATCAAGAAGTATGTCTAATTACTTGAAATCGAGAAACTTGCACTATTTAAAAGCAATTTATTAAAGGTTTCACAAAAATTGCATTTTTAGGGCCCTATGAAATACATTTTATTTTCTCTCAAATTCAAAAAAAAAAAAAAAAAAAAAAAAATTGATTTATGTTTTTGAAACAAGTCTCTTCTGCTCACCAAGGCTGCAGTAATAGTAATATTGAGGAATATTATTATTTCAATGTAAATCAGCTGTTTTCTATGTGAATATCTGTTAAACTGTAATTTATTTCTGTGATGCGCAGCTGAATTTTCAGCATCATAACTGCATTTATTTGAAATAAAATCTTTTGTATCTTTATGAATGTCTTTACTGACACTTTTAAACATAATTTGTCCTTGTTGAATAAAATATTTATTTAAAAAAAAACATTTGAATGGTAATATTGTATATTATGGTTTCTACAAAAAAATGACAACTGTAGTAATAATGCTGAAAATTCAGCTTTCATTCACAATAATAAACTATATTACATTTACATTTACATTTACATTTAATCATTTAGCAGACGCTTTTATCCAAAGCGACTTACAAATGAGAACAGTAGAAACAATCAGATCAACGAGAAAACAACAACGGTATACAAGTGCTATGACAAGTCTCAGTTAGTCTAGTACAGAACATGTAGCCAGGGTTTTTTTTTTTTTTTTTTTTTTTTTTTTTGCATATGATAGAAGAGAAAAAGAAAAAAAAAGGTAAGTACTAATATTAGTTAGTTAAGTGCAGGCGAAAAAGATGAGTCTTTAGATGTTTTTTGAAAATGAGTAAAGACTCAGCTGTTCGAATTGAGATCGGAAGGTCATTCCACCAGCTGGGAGCAGTCCAGGAAAAAGTCCGTGAGAGTGATTTTGAACCTCTTTGGGATGGCAACACAAGGCGTCGTTCACTTGCAGAGCGCAAACTTCTGGAGGGTGCATAAGATTGAACTAGTGAGTTTAGGTAAGTTGGCGCCGTGCCAGTGGTCGTTTTGTAGGCAAGCATCAGTACCTTGAATTTGATGCGAGCGGCTACTGGTAGCCAGTGTAACCTGATGAGGAGAGGAGTAACATGGGCTGTTTTCGGCTCATTGAAGACAACCCTCGCTGCTGCATTCTGGATCAGTTGCAGAGGCTTGATAGTACATGCAGGAAGGCCCGCCAGGAGAGCATTGCAATAGTCCAGTCTGGAGAGAACAAGAGCTTGGACAAGAAGTTGGGTGGATTGCTCTGACAGGAAGGGTCTAATCTTCCTAATGTTGAATAAGGCAAATCTGCAGGACCGGGTCGTTGTAGCAATATGGTCTGTGAAGCTTAACTGATGATCCATCACAACTCCTAGGTTTCTGGCTGTCCTGGAAGGAGTTATGGTTGACAAACCCAGCTGTATAGAGAAGTTGTGATGAAACGATGGGTTAGCTGGAACCACCAGCAGTTCAGACTTAGTAAGGTTGAGCTGAAGGTGATGGTCATTCATCCAGCTAGAAATGTCACTCAGACAGGCTGAAATGCGAGCAACTACCGTCGGGTCATCTGGTTGGAATGAGAAGTAGAGTTGAGTGTCATCAGCATAGCAGTGATAGGAAAAGCCATGCTTCTGAATGACAGATCCTAATGACGTCATGTAGATGGAGAAGAGAAGCGGTCCAAGTACTGAGCCTTGAGGAACCCCAGTAGCAAGTTGTTGTGACTTAGAAACTTCACCCCTCCAAGACACCATGAAGAATCTGTCAGAAAGGTAGGAGTTAAGCCACTGGAGTGCAGTTCCAGAGATGCCCATCTTTCTGAGGGTGGATAGGAGAATCTGGTGATTAACAGTGTCAAAAGCAGCAGACAGGTCCAGCAAAATGAGCACTGAGGATTTTGAAGCTGCTCTTGCCAGTCGCAGGGCTTCAGTAACCGAGAGCAGGGCAGTCTCAGTTGAGTGGCCACTTTTGAAGCCAGATTGGTTGCGGTCCAGGAGGTTGTTCTGTACAAGAAACATAGAGAGCTGGTTGAACACAGCTCGTTCGAGTGTCTTTGCAATGAATGGAAGAAGGGATACCGGTCTGTAGTTTTCTAGAAGTGCTGGATTTAGAGATGGTTTCTTCAGCAGTGGGCTTACCCGAGCCTGCTTAAATGCTGAGGGAAATGTTCCAGAGTGAAGAGAGGAGTTGATAATGTGAGTAAGTGAAGGTATGACTGAAGAAGAAATCGCTTGAAGGAGGTGAGTGGGGATCGGATCCAGTGGGCAAGTAGTAGGATGACTGGAGAGGATAAGTTTGGAAACGTCCGTCTCTGAGAGTGGAGAGAAGGAGGAGAACGAGTGAGCATTAGTCGTTGTGAAGTTATCCTCAGATATTAATATTTTTATTGTCGTTTTGATCAAATAAATGCAGCCTTGGTACGCACAAGAGACTTCTTTCTTAATGGTCCCATATTTTTGACCTTTTATATGTTTTAAAGCAGGCAAACCTTTCAATTTGACAATGATGAGAATCTTGAATATTTGAGAAAATCTACATAATTTAAATAAACTGTATGACTCTGAAATGAATTAGAAATGGATCAGCTGACAGCTTAAAACATCAAAATACTGTACATTTTCAGATAATTCAAAATTGATTTAAGAAAGAACCAATAGATGTTGAATGCTACTGAAAAATCAACCCATGACTGGAAAAAGCTTTAGTTCAACCGATTCATTCAGATGACTGACTCATTAAATAATGAATGGAACACTGAATCATTCAGTTATGAAACACTACCCATGTCAAATCTGCAATCGTGCTGATATTCGGAAAACAGCACTCTCTTGGTCATCTCATGTTGCTTAACTAGGCTATATTACATGTTATAAATCTAAAAACTCAATTTTGATCTCAGTATGTTTTATGAGTTTCTTTGTCTGTGCTGTTGTGCTCATTTCTTTTTATTTTTCTCCACAACACTCTAACTTTTACTCCTCCGTGTCCCAGCCCACCCTGTACATACTCTGCGACAGCAAATTAAACAGTTATCAATTATAAAGGTTGCTGTAAATAATAATAATAATAAAAAAATGGTAATATTTTTCTTCAGAACCATCTAAATCTTTGTAATGCCTGTGGGGATAAAGTTGAATGACGTTCAATGCAATTTAAGGTCTTAATTTACGCAAAATCCATTTAATGTCTTTCAATGGCTCGAGGAAACCCTGTTTATCTAAAATCTTAACATTGACAAAGCATATGTAACATTAAACAGGCTATACAAATTCATAATTTTATCTCAATATTTCTACTATGAGACAACTTTACACCACGTTTATGTGTCAGTGCAGGTAAACAATAAGCTGAATAATCACCAGGGTTTCTTTTCCTCTTAACAAGGATCATCTGAGGAAGAACTGAGTGTAATTACAGTGGAAATAAGTAGAATGTTTCTCAATGATCAAGTCAATTTCATTTAAACAGCATCATATTGTCACGGTAGGAAATCCATTGTTTCCTCCGTGTCATGTTTTGTGTTTGTTGTTGTACTCACGTAGTCTCCATGTGCTCGTTTGGTTGATTGTTGTCACCTGTGTGTTGATTGTCTCGCTCCAGCTGATCCTCATCTCCACTCAGCTACATATACTCACTCATCTCTCTGTCTGTTGTCAGATCCTCATTCATGTCTCCACTGCCTAGTTGGTTTACCGTCTTCCGTGTTCGTGTGCTGGATTGTATTCGTGTTGTCGTCTTCGTGTCAGTGTTCCGGTCTGTTCCTGGTTTCATCCATTGACCGTCTTCACCTTCACCTGCGACTTCACCATCCAGCTCTTCTCACGCCACCGTAGACCTTCGTTGCCATTGCCTACATTCTGGACTCTGATTTCAATAAACTTCTTCTGATTGCCTGCAATTGCTTCCTCCTCTTTTACCAGCCGTCACAGTAGGATCTGACCATCATGGAAGCAGCAGGCGATCGCTCCCCATCTCATCTAGAGGAGTTTTTGCAGAGAGCCGTTGATCGCATGGATCGCCAAGACAAGGCGATAGATGAGATGGGTCGAGCTTTCCAAGCAATGGTGACGAAGGTGTCCGAGCTCGCTCTCCAGGCTCAACGACAACAACAACCGCCACCCGCTGCGCCTCCCACGCCACCCACACCGCCGATCGTCTCCGGAGGGATTTCCCAGTCCGAACCACGCCTCCCCATCCCTGAGAAATATGCGGGTGAGCCAAAGTTTTGTCGATCATTTCTGTCTCATTGTTCTCTGCACTTCGCCCTGCAGCCCCGCACGTTTCACACCGAGGAAAGGAAGGTGGCATTCGTCTTGTCACTACTGACGGGGAGGGCTGCCCTCTGGGGGACGGCGGTGTGGGAGAACCAAGACAGCTGCTGTGCCTCGTTCCACGCCCTTTCGGAGGAGATGAGACGGGTCTTCGACCGCTCCGTCGCCGGGAGGGAGGCGGCTAGACTTCTCACGGACCTACGTCAGGAAGACAGGTCCGTAGCCGACTATTCTATTGAGTTCCGCACCCTGGCGGCGGAGTGTAAGTGGAACGAAGAGGCGCAGTGGGATCACTTCCTGCATGGGTTGGCTGACCGCATCCAACAGGAGATCCGCGCCGTTGAGCTCCCCACTTCTCTCAATGGCCTGATCGACCTCACCATCAGAGTAGACAACCGACTCGACCAAGCCGCCAGACGGAGGGGGAGAGCAGTTCTCGCGACTAGACCGGAGGCTCAGCGTCAGCGCTCAGAGGTTGCGGTCAGCCCACCGGGAGATCTTGAACCCATGCAGGTGGGGCGAGCTCGGCTCTCCCGGGAGGAGAGGATCAGGCGGAGATCCCTGGGACTATGTTTATACTGCGGCAGCCAAGAACATCACATCCAGCGCTGTCCGGTAAAAGACCAAGCCCGATAGTAAAACGGAGGCTACTATCGGGTGGGATCTCTGCCAGGAAGACCTCATCTACATCGACACTCCTTCCGGTGAGTCTACGGTGGTCCACCCACGCACTCGATCATCACGCTTTGTTGGATTCTGGGGCAGAGGGTAGTTTTATGGACTGTAAGTTGGCTACTAAACTCAACATTCCTCTCACCTCCCTCAAACACCCCATTGCACCTTTTGCACTCAACGGACACAGACTGCCAGTCATCACACAGACCACTGTACCGGTTTCTCTCATCACATCTGGCAACCATACGGAGGAGATTTCATTTTACATCACGGACTCACCTCAATCCCCCATTGTTCTAGGTCACACCTGGCTCCAGAAACACAACCCCAGGATCGATTGGCGCCTCGGATCTGTGGTTAGCTGGAGCGAGGAGTGTCATTTGTCTTGTCTTTTGTCTGCTGGTGTTAATGTTTCTGAGTCTGTGTTTCAGGGGGAAGCAGTGGATTTGGCTAACGTGCCCGCGGAGTACCACGACCTGAAGGAGGTGTTCAGTAAGTCTCGGGCTGATTCTCTTCCTCCTCATCGTCCCTATGACTGTGCGATAGAGTTATTGCCAGGAACTTCTCCGCCTAAGGGCAAGATATATTCTTTGTCTATTCCAGAGACGGCGGCCATGGAGAAATATATATCCAGTTCTCTAGCAACGGGGTTCATCCGCCCTTCTTCTTCTCCAGCGGGGGCGGGGTTCTTTTTTGTGGGAAAGAAGGACGGATCCTTGCGACCTTGCATTGACTACCGAGGGCTGAACAACATAACGGTAAAGAATACCTATCCTTTGCCGCTTATGTCTTCAGCTTTTGAGAGGTTGCAGGGAGCGTCCGTTTTCACTAAATTGGACTTACGTAATGCTTATCATTTGGTCCGCATCAGGGAGGGGGATGAGTGGAAGACTGCCTTTAACACCCCTAGAGGCCATTTTGAGTACTGCGTGATGCCTTTCGGGCTAACGAACTCGCCGGCAGTCTTCCAAGCACTCGTTAATGACGTGTTGCGAGACATGGTCGATCTGTTCATATATGTTTACCTGGATGACATATTGATTTTTTCTTCGTCTCTCCAGGAACACGTGCAACACGTACGACGAGTGCTTCTGCGGTTGCTAGAGAATGGATTGTTTGTCAAGGCGGAGAAATGCGTTTTTCATGCACAGTCTGTTTCTTTTCTAGGACACATCATTTCGACTGAGGGTGTTCGCATGGATCCTGAGAAGGTTAAGGCTGTGGTAAATTGGCCATCCCCAGAGTCTCGCAAGGCCCTGCAGAGATTTCTGGGGTTCGCCAATTTTTACCGGCGTTTCATTCGCAATTTCAGCCAACTAGCCGCTCCTCTGACCGCCTTGACCTCCCCTAGTTTGACGTTCAGGTGGTCAAATGCAGCCGAGGCTGCGTTTGCCAAACTGAAAAGCTGCTTTGTTTCAGCTCCCATTCTCGTCACCCCTGATCGCTCACGTCAATTCATAGTGGAGGTCGACGCGTCAGAGGTGGGGGTAGGAGCAGTGTTGTCCCAACGCGCATCCTCAGACGGAAAGGTGCATCCTTGCGCGTATTATTCTCACCGTTTATCTCCTGCAGAGGTTAATTATGACATTGGCAATCGAGAGTTGTTGGCAGTCAAACTTGCACTGGAAGAATGGCGTCACTGGCTTGAAGGGTCGGGTGTACCTTTCATTGTATGGACGGACCATAAGAATCTCGAATACATTAGAACCGCCAAAAGACTTAACTCCAGGCAGGCTCGGTGGGCATTGTTTTTCGGTCGTTTCGATTTTACACTTTCTTACCGGCCGGGTTCCAAAAACATCAAACCCGATGCTTTATCCCGTCTTTTTGAGCGTTCCGATCGTACTGCTACTCCCGAGCCCATTTTACCGGGGACCATCATTATCTCCGCGCTCAGATGGGAGGTCGAATCAAAGGTGTTGACTGCCTTAGAAGGGGTAACGCCCCCGGCTCGTTGCCCACCGAACCGATTGTTTGTGCCGGAGGGGTTACGGTCAGACGTTCTCCAGTGGGGTCATTGTTCCAGTGTTGCTTGTCACCCAGGGGTTAGTAGAACTAGGTTTCTAGTCAAGCAACGATTTTGGTGGCCTGGTATGGCTCGTGACGTCCACGACTTCGTCTTGGCTTGTTCAGTTTGCGCTATTGGTAAGACTTCCAATCGACCTCCAGATGGGTTACTCTTACCGCTGTCTGTCCCTTCGAGACCCTGGTCCCACATTTCGCTAGATTTCATTACCGCCCTCCCGCCCTCTAAGGGCAATACGGTGATTTTAACCGTAGTGGACCGGTTCTCCAAGGCGACTCATTTTATTCCCTTGCCCAAATTACCATCAGCCAAGGAAACAGCGGTAGCTGTCATTGACCACGTCTTCCGTATACATGGCCTTCCGACAGACGTGGTTTCTGACAGGGGTCCCCAATTTGTGTCCAAATTTTGGCGAGAATTTTGTAAATTGTTAGGAGCGACTGTTAGTCTTTCTTCCGGGTTCCATCCCCAGAGCAATGGTCAAACCGAGCGAGCCAATCAGGATGTCGAAAGGGTTTTGCGATGTTTGGCTTCCAATAATCCTTCGTCCTGGTGTCAGCAACTCTCAATTGTGGAGTACGCACACAATTCTTTACCAGTGTCATCTACGGGCATGTCTCCATTTAAGTGTAGTTTAGGGTACCAACCACCTAATTTTGTCAGTACGGAATCCGAGGTTTCGGTCCCCTCCGCACACGCACTAGTCCAGAGGTGTCACCGCACCTGGACCAGAGCTCGCAGAGCTCTGCTCCAGGCTAGGTCGCGCACCAAGGCTAAGGCCGATCGCCACCGGTCGAAGCCTCCCCGTTACGTCGTCGGTCAAAGAGTGTGGCTTTCTACCCAGAATATTCAGATGCGTTCCGTTTCGAATAAGCTTGCTCCCAAATTTATTGGCCCGTTTTCTGTTACCAAAATCATTAATCCGGTAACAGTGCGTCTTAGCCTTCCTCCGGCGTACAGGAGGGTTCATCCCGTGTTCCATGTGTCCAAAATTAAACCGGTGATTTTTTCCCGTCTTAACCCGCCTGCCCCGGTTCCCCCCCCGCCTCGTATCGTTAATGGGGAAACCACATATTTGGTTAATCGTATTCTGGACTCTAGACGGAGGGGACGCGGATTTCAGTACTTGGTGGATTGGGAAGGTTACGGTCCGGAGGAGATAAGGTGGGTTCCTGCTCGGGACATACTGGATCACCGCCTTATTGATGATTACAATCTACAGGTAAAGCAGGCTGGGAACGTCAGGTGACGTCCTAGGGGAGGGGGTACTGTCACGGTAGGAAATCCATTGTTTCCTCCGTGTCATGTTTTGTGTTTGTTGTTGTACTCACGTAGTCTCCATGTGCTCGTTTGGTTGATTGTTGTCACCTGTGTGTTGATTGTCTCGCTCCAGCTGATCCTCATCTCCACTCAGCTACATATACTCACTCATCTCTCTGTCTGTTGTCAGATCCTCATTCATGTCTCCACTGCCTAGTTGGTTTACCGTCTTCCGTGTTCGTGTGCTGGATTGTATTCGTGTTGTCGTCTTCGTGTCAGTGTTCCGGTCTGTTCCTGGTTTCATCCATTGACCGTCTTCACCTTCACCTGCGACTTCACCATCCAGCTCTTCTCACGCCACCGTAGACCTTCGTTGCCATTGCCTACATTCTGGACTCTGATTTCAATAAACTTCTTCTGATTGCCTGCAATTGCTTCCTCCTCTTTTACCAGCCGTCACACATATTAAACGTCTAATGGTTCTTTAAACTACATAATTTCTATTTATGGTCATTTATTCACTATAGGTCACAAATTTACAATTTTATGACAAAGCTACAAGAATAGCACTCTATATCTAGATCAGTGCTTCTCAACCAGGGGTCCGGGGTCCACTAGGGGGCCTCAAGATGATTTAAAATAAGACGAAACAGGCATTAAAATTGCAAATCTTTCTGATTTTAACTCACCTCCACAACACTTTTTGTCTTTTAAGAACCAGGATTCAAAAAAGCGTGATTTCTAGACCTGTAATTTTTTTTTTTTTTTTTAAATGAATATACTTTTGCAATGAATATACATTTTCTATAAATGTATTTTTCCAAATATAATTACAAAAACAAGTATTACACTGAATTTAAACTTAAAAAGAAAGATTGAAATAGTAATTTCTTATAAAACGTTCCCAAAATATATATATTTTAATTTAGTGAGAAAATATTAACTTTTTTTATTATTATTTAATGAGAAAATAGATTAATTTTCATTGCTCAGACTTTTTGAATTTTGTGAGAAAATAGATGATTTTTGTATTGCACAGACAATATATATATTATTGTGATGCAAAGCAATGAATTTTTTTTCACTTGATAATTGTTTTATTTACAACTTATAAACAAAATATTTATTTTATTTTACAGTAGTTCGTAATTTGGGTAGAAATTGTGAGTAAAAAAAAAGTATGTATACAGTATATATATATATATATATATATATATATATATAATTTCCAGTACCTCACAAACAACTGTGCAACCTTTGAATATTGTTATGGACAGTGAGAAAGCCTTGGAGTCAAAAAGTTTGAGAGATTATACTGTAGATATTGTGTTAATATAGAGACCATTTATGCACAGCAAATGAGCTGTGCACAAAATCACGTGCACAAAAAAATCACAATTATTTCAATCAATCTTATTTACATAAAAGACTAAAAGACACAAATTGTTTCTTATCTGCTGACGAGGCTGGATTTTGTAACTGGCCAAAAATCATTCGATTATTATTTTTTTTTGTGTGTGTTGTCAAACAGTGCAAGCACTTTATTCTTATGAAAGACAGTTAAGAGCAGCAGCTCTATTTAACAGCAGCGTGGGGAGCGCTTTTAAAGAAGATTCTAGAGAGAAAAATGACAGATCTGCGTGTCTGAACCGCAGAGGTTTTGCCAGCAGCTGCAATAACACTGGCGTCTGATGCAGGGCTCATCTCAACAATTTACTGTAGTGAGCGTTTGTCTCTGCGGGAATAGCCTCTGACATCGAGAGGCTCTGTAAAGCTGGTCCAATCAGATATAAAGAGATCCCAGGCATCAGACACCGGAAATTTTACAGCGAACCCCCTGGAGAGGGTCGTGATGGAGGCCCTGTTATTGGTTTCTGTTTAAGCACGTCGAATCCCAGATCCCGTCAGGCAAAACACAAGCAGGTAGAGAGTAAACAGATATGACATTCTGAGAAAAATACACGGAAAACACGAGCCGGTGTCACCGGAGTCCAAACAGAGGCTATTGATCAGTGCAGGAATCAGCGGTCGGTCCGTCCGGCAACATGCTTTGGTGTTTACGTCTCTTCTTATTTATTATTATAAATATGAATATAAATGATATTAGTGCAGATCATAATTAAATCATATACAGTTTGAAAACTGTAATGCAAAATGCAGTGCTGTGTTTCTATGTGACAAATCTAATGAGTGCTATTGATTATGTGACCCTTTGTACAGATTTTCTTCCACATCTCCCGATTTTTTTCTGAAGAAAGACAAACATAAAAAGTGATGAAAGCCCAAATATGAAATGTCATGGATGTATATTTACGGAGTAATCCACTATTTTGTAGAGAAGTGTCAAAATGACACCTGGGGTTTGAAGCCAAATTACTGTACAGGAGAGAGAAAAATGAGTTTAGAAAGATGTCAGCATCATCATGTTATTTTTACACAGAGATTGGTAGCTCTGTTAGTAAAATCTGTTGACTTTAGCAATCTTTGTTGCATTATATTTCAATTGTGACAGTTAAAAAAAATGGGAAAAAGCACTTTTTGTGTGTTTTTTCCTAAAGTTTGCATGCCTGTAACTCGAGACGTATTAAATATATCTTGATATCCTTTTAGATTTTGGTTCTTAACAAACCTTTCTTTTGGTATTTTAATTTTATAAGGCCCTCTATGGTTCAATTCCAGAGATACTGGGATCTCAATATGGCTCCAGGAGTAAAAAAAAAAAAAAAACACTTTTCAATTTTTTTTTCCCCCCAATGTTTGCAAGCCTGCAATTTAAGAAGTATTAAAGATATCTTTATATACTTTAACATTTTGTCTCTTAACAAACGTTTCTTTTGTTATCTTATTTTTAAAGTCCCTATATGGTTCAGTTCCAGAGACATTGGGATTTCATTTTGGCTCCATGAATAAACAAAAAGCACTTTTTCCATCCCTCCAACGTTTTTGCATGCCTGTAACTCAAGAAGTAATAAAGATGTCTTAATTTCCTTTTAGATTTTAGTTCTTAACAAACTAGTCTTTTGATATTTAAAATTTTAAGGCCCTAAATGGTTCATTTCCAGAGATATTGGGATCTAAATATGGCTCCAGGAGTAAATAGTTAAATCGTACACAATCAGTAATCAAAAACCAAACGTGAGTCACTTTGCATTCAGCTGATACTTTTTTCATTTAAAAAGAACAAATAATGCTGAAATAAAAATGTTTGAAAAATAAAAAGAACAGATAATGCTGAAAATAGAAATGTATATTGTTTCCCTCCAACAAAACCATTGCAGATAACACGCATGGAATGTGTCAGAGTGCCTAAAATAAGCTTTTTCCAAAACATCTGAACGTGATTATAGATTTTGGTTCTTAACAAACTTTTCTTGTGGTATGTTCATTTTTAAGGCCTGATATGTTTCAGTCCAGCACCACGACTAAATTGTTGAATTTTCCCATTACTCATGTTGAGCATTACCAATACCAAAAGCCTTTTTTTTTTTGAGAGAGAGAAAACCAAAGCACTTTCTCTGCTCCGACTTGTGGATCCACCGTAAATGTTGTGTAATAACTGTACCCTCCCATAGATCAGACAGAACTGATAACTTATGATTTAACATACTGCTTTCCATAGAGAGCGAGTAACTCTAGGGAGCTTCACCTCACGCTGATTCAAAAGATTTACTGTTCATATTCTGTTCAAGCCCCTGAGCTTTACTAAACCCTTGTGTACAGTACAGTGTAAATAAATCTCGAGCTCCATCTTAATAGAATCAAATCATCTCCGCCCCATATTGAATAAGAAATGCTGTACAGTAGAGTTTGCAGACAGAGATTCAGTGCTGGGGTTCACCTTTAGTGAGCAGATCTTTGATCAACCTGACAGAGGAAAGACCAGGACACTTTCAAGGGCAGAGTCACATCTTTGCCTTCAAAGCACCTAAATGCACATATTATATGCAGTAAGTACAGTAAAGCGTTGAGAAGAAAGACTGACCTTCCCTCAGGCCTCCTGCTTCTGCTTTGTGCTGATCCGAGCATTTTGAACTCAGTTTGGAGCTTTAATATTCTTTGGAAAAAAAAAAAAACAGAAATCTGATATTTTTTCTTCAGTGTTGTATTGAGGCTCTTTTATTAAACTACATTTGAACAGAACAGATGCAAAATTCATCATCATTTACTTAGAATCATGTGATTTCATGCTGTGTTTTGAAAAATGTATATGTGCATCAATGAGGACAAACACAGCGATGGTTGAACGTCTCGTCACTTACGATGAGAACTGAAATGGAAATGAACTCAAAATTGAATAGAAAAGCACAGCATGAACATTCTGCTAAACATCTCCTTTTGTGGTCCACAGATTAAAAATCGTTTTCACTGCTTAGATTTTTGAAT
>CM045038.1:28324808-28382308 GCA_024542945.1 allo-octoploid hybrid of Carassius auratus x Cyprinus carpio
GTCTGTTATTTCATGCTCTCATGCTCTTTGTCTGGGAATAAAACAGCTGAAATGCTTCATGATTACTTGTTATTTTTTGTGAATGTAATGGTGACGATTACAGTAACACTTGTTTTGGTGAATCCGTACTGCTACAGAAAACGAAACACATCTGTTTCCATTCCAGCTTGTGTATTGTGTGACTGAAAGATCCATAAAAGAATATAACGACAAATTAGTCTTCAGCTGCTGCTTGTGTTCTAGGTGAGTTATGCTTTTTATCATCAGGGTTGCTGGTCTATTTATCAGCAGTGAAGATGCTGGATGTCTTGTTGAACACAAATATCGTTTGAAATCATTGTATTATTATTATTATTAGTAGTATTATTTTGCACTGCGGCTGTCTGTGCGTTAAATAAATAAAGGTTTGGCCACACAAAAACTGATGTGTTGAGCATTTCAAAGGACGTAGATCTTTTACAATCTGTCCCAGACATAGATTAGATGTGGATATAGAGACTAGAGATGTAATAAATGTAATTCTGTTATTGCACACGAGTTATTTAAAGCCTCTAGATGTTCATCTCTGTTACTCTCACGAGCTGCTGCTGTAGAGTTTTAGAAAGTAAAAGCATTTGGCATATGTTTCAATCAATTCAGTTCATAGAAATCAGCTGAATCAATCTTTCACTCTGAGCTAAAGCAACCAAGAACTAAATGTCTTGGGTTTTTCTTCAAGTTTGTTTATGTTAGAAAAAGCATATTATAACAGGAAAAGCTGTTATAGAAGTTTTACGTGAAATCAAAGTGGTGCCAAAGTTACTTCTTGCACTGATGAAGTTTATTGAACTCGTTCAATGACTTTTAATTTACTTACTGATGAAGAAAATCAAGTTTAAGCTCTGAAGTCTCATAAAAACTGAGTATGAATGACAACTACAGTATAGCGCTTTATACAATACAGTTAAATTAATAGACAAGAAAACAGCATGTATGGGCACTTTTCATAATCCAGTCTATTTTTTTTAAATTATTATTATTGTTTTTGTTTTTAATTTACAGAAGTAAAATGTGGACAGAGTTTCACATTGACATTACGTTTCCATAATCTTTCATGTTTTATTATGCTTTATCTTCAAGAAAGCAAAATATATTGTATATAGCAAATCTCAACTGCCTTAATTAAAATAAATAAAATAAAATAAAATAAAATAAAATAAAAAATAAAATAAAAAATAAAATAAAATAAAATAAAATAAAATAAAATAAAATAAAATAATAAATAAATAAATAAATAAATAAATAAATAAATAAATAAATAAATAAATAAAAATTATATAAATACAGTAGAGTCCAGCTCTTAAGGTGGTTATATAAGAATATGAAACATTATCCACATTCAACTCAGGGTTCTTATAGTCAAAATAAATAAAAATAAATACTTTTTATTGAAATAAACGGAAATAAAATAACAATAAATAAAATATTTATATTAAAAACACCTTAAACATGTTCCCTTAAAGTACTAAAATAACTCAAAGCACAAATAATTATTAAAAACTATAGACAAATTTGTAAAAAATCTACTGAAAGTGACAATAAAACACAAAACACAAATATTCATACATTTTTTATAGTATATCAGTGATGCTAAAATAACACTGATGCATGCATTATACGCAGGTAAAGCAATATATATCGATAGATATAGATATAGATATAGATATATTGCAAATATTAGCTTCCTGGTTGCTTATGTCATTGCAAAATGTAAACTCTAGAAAAATAAATGGCATGCAGATATTACGATATCATAAATATTAACATGATTTCCTATCAAGCTGCTTTTGAAACAATGTTGTAAAAATCTGACTTAAATTAAGTTCTTTTAATTGGTAAGGCTGTTTGTTTAAGGCCGTGTGTGTGCATGTGTGTGTGTGTGTGTGTGTACTGTATGTGCCGCTGAAACCTGACCCCATTCAGATCTGTATAATGTGTAATGGTGAAATAATCTATGTTTGACTGACACACATTGTCTTCTGCTGAACATGCGAACACCACTGCTTTCATAAACCTAATTATCTGTCATAACTAATGAAGCAAGGTGGCAGGTTTCCATGACAACTGTTGCATTAGAACACGTGAAAGATGCATCCGTGTTCGGCTCATTGTGACACTATTGTCGTACAGTAAGTGTGTTTGTCTCTCTTTAACTCAATTGTGCACATGTTCTCATGAACTATAGGGTTGTCCATGTACACAAAGTCATATTTTTCAGCGTTACCATAGACACCATGTGTTTTTCTTAGTTTTAAACAGTTTTTATTGTGTCTGTGATGATGTTTTTCCTAACTTCCCTCTGTATTGTGTTTGACTTGAATAACAACAGCAGTGGATGAAAACTGATCTTCTGCAGCATGATTTGAGAAAACGTGTTTGATTCGTCACCTAATCTGAAAGATTTATTATCAGTGAATCAGCATTGAGCTGAATAATGACACTAGTGTCTTCTTTAGAGCTGCTTTAGATTAATTAAACTCATAATTGATCAGTTTTGCTGTTCAGTCTGTATTGTACAAAGAGGTACAGAAATAAATATGACTGGACTAAGTAACCATTAACTTTTCTATACAAAACAAAACACAGTTGTGAAATATAAACCCAGAATTCAGAGAAAAACAGTAAAATTTGCAAGTTTATAACTCATATTTCTGAGGGAAAAAAAATCACAATTACAACTATTACAATTACAATAAAGTCTCAATTGTCTTTGATTTTAAAAACTGAATTTCTCAGAATCAGAATCTCAGAATCACAAATTGCAATTAAATTCTGAAAAGTCTAAATTGTGAGACAAATGTGAATAAAAAAATGGCAATTGTGAGAAATCACAATTATGAGATAAAAAGTCAAAATTACCTTTTTTTAAAATTTGTATTATTTTTTAAAAAACTGAATTGCGAGATGAAAAGAATTTTGTGAAAAAAGAAAAAATTGTGAAATGTAAAATTTGCAACCATAAATTCATAACTTGCAAATGAGAATTAAAGACAAAAAAATCTGAATTGTGAAAATAATAAAAAAAAAAAATAATTGCAAGATCTAAAGTCAGAATTGAGAGACAAAAAGTCACAATACTGAGCAAAAAAATACTATAAAAATGAATTGTTAGATGTAAGCTCAGAATTCAGAGAAAAACAGTAAAAATTGTGAGATTTAAATTTGCAGTCGCAAGTATAAATTCACAATTTCAAGGAAAAGAGTCAGAGTTGTGAAGTAAAGTTGCAATTACCTTATTCATAAAAATAAAACAGAATTGCAAGAGAAAAAATTAGAACTGTTTAATAAATTCAGATGTTAAGTCAAAATAGAGATTTAAACTTGCAAGTCAAAGCTGTGAGATAAAAAGTTACAGTTACCAGTTTTGTACATAAAAAAAGAGACAAACTAAAATTTAGAGAAAAAAAAAAGTATAAATTTTGAGCAATGCCATTTCTTTTTTAACCTTTTAATTTGCTGTGACATATCAAAGCTCAAGACTCTAGAGTTTCCTTCAAACGTCTGTGCCATTATTTAGCTATCTAAATATAAAAGTGTCAGACTTTAATTAACTAAGTTGAGACTCTCTTCAGAAACAGACAAAAGCAACTTCTCATATCTGACATTAAATCACAGGCTATTCAGCCTTGTTCATACAGACCACAGGCGAGAGAAGCTTTGGAGAGCTTCACAACAAACCTGAGTTCTCCTCATAAAGTCTGAGAGCATCGCATCAAACTCCTCCAGTCTTCATCCTTTGAAATGGAAATGAGTCTTTCCTGTTGTGTTGGCTGTCATCTATTATTTCATCTTCTGTTGGGGTTCCTGGCCTTCTGCATGTCCTGCATGCATCGCTTTGTCCCATCTTAGCCGTCACGTTCTGAAGGACACTTGTGATTGATGATCTGAACCATATCGCCTTTCATTTTCATGACCAGCGCGACCCATATCTTGAGCTGATGGAAGATATATATATATATCCACTGCCTGATCAAATATCCAGCTCAACACAGATTCAGAGCAGAATACAGATTCCAGCTGTGTCTTTCAGCTTGTCCTGTCAAACCCTCAGCAGTGAATGATTTATGAAAAGACAAAGGGTGAAGATTTCTAAGAAAGTTCACTTGCTGGAGTATTGCTGCTTCTGAACTCAGTTGCTGTATGTGACTGTATCGTATCAGCAAAAAGTTTTTACAACATTTTATATTTGGTTGGGTTCTGATGGAATTAGAATTAGATTCTTCTTCACTGAAAAAAAAAAAAAAAATGTTGCATTCACAAAAATACTTAAGAATGTTCCTAAGATTCTTAAGACAAAACTTTACAATTTGATCTTCTTCTTTTAAATATTTGATAATACCTTCTTAAAGTAAGCATACACTCCAGTTTGTTTTAAATCCCCAAAGACATGCCTATCATTTAAGACCCCCCCACCCACCCAAAATAAATAAATAAATAAATAAATAAATGATAATAGAAAATTTGGGGCCACATTCAGGAAATATTCTTAATTCAATTCTTTGTAACTGCAAATTTTCTTCTGATTTTCTAAGTTAAGAGTTAAAATTCAAAAATGTGTTTTGTATTCACAAAAGTTGAAGAACGTTCTTAAGAACCTTAAGACAAAACTCAATTCAGATTCTCAAAAAGAATCTTCTTTCAAATATTCAAAGTTTTTTAACTTAAGAAAAAAAGTTAGGAATATGTTGCATTCACAAGAGTACTTCATGTTCTCACGATTCTTAAGACAAAACTTAATTCTAATTCTCGAAAAGAATATTCTTCGAAATCATTGTGAATACATTTTCAAAGTTAGCATAAGCTCCGATTTGTTTTAAATCCAAAAAGGTAAAACCCCTCACTTAAAAAAAATGTAAGAAAGAAATACATATTGAAGCAAATATTTAAGAACTTTATATAGATCACAAGGAATTTAATCATTCTAACACTGGATTTATGAAACATTCTTAAGAATCAAAAAATATTCTTAAACGGGTCATTGGATGCAAAATTAACTTTTATATATTGTTTGAAAATAAGCGTGTGTTGCAGTGTGTACATATCCACCATATAATGATAAAAATCTGCGCATTTTTTATTTTTATTTTGTCCCATAAATCTTAACCCCTTTCTAAAATAAGTAAATAGGATGGCTCATCACCCCACGAAGAGAGGGGCGGAGTCAGCAGAGCTCATTAGCATTTAAAGAGACATGCAACAAAACGGGTTACTGTGAACAGAGCTGTTTTTCACAAGGTAAAGGGGTGTTGTTTTACACTACCATTGAGAAATTTTAACTAAAGTATGTTACAGATTCATTAAGACTAAAGAATCATATCAACTTGTGGAAAATGGGCATCCGATGACCCCTTTAAGATGTTATTTAACAACTTATCTTACAAATACATTATTACGAATATCTTAAGAACGGTCTTAACATTTTTCTTGTAGATTTCCTTGAATATGGCGTCTGGTTCTGAATAAGACACAGTGAGTCTTTTGAGTGAATCATTTAAAAGATCCGGCTCATAAGAATCATTCGTCAGTTGAACTACTCACACTGTTAATTTTCTTTGTAATTCACAGCGTTCAGTCCTTCTCTCTCATCACATCCATGCACGGGCCAATCAAGAGATCTTAATGAAACTGTCACTGCTAACAAAACGTGTTTTACAGCCTCATCTCACCGACTCTGACAGTCTTCTACGCTTCTCTCTCTCAGTTCAGTACAATCTCTCTGTATGTTAATTAGTTGGATGATTTACATTTTTATATTAAGATACCTGAATAATGAGAATCAAGATAAATTTGCTTGAGAAGCAAAATTTAAACATTTAGTCTAGTTGCATGAAAAAAATTAAAAATAAAATCTGACCCCTTGAAACATGAATTAGCTTTTTTTTTGGTGCATTTTTCAATAAAGAAATATTGAAATCAAAATTAATATCTTAAGTAATATCTTATTATTATCTTGCTTCTCAGGTAAATGCATTGATTTATAAATATTTATAAGTAATAAAAAAAAATCTTTTTTTTTTTTTTTTTTTGCATTTATGTTTTTATCCTACACCTTTATTTTGATGCAACACCTCAACATAATCCCAATGCATTTTTAATTGCCATGATTTTATGATTCTTTGGTGCATTTCAATGATCAGTTAGAGATATTTATTCTACTGTGGTTTGGAAAGCTTGTAGGAAACCCGTCATAGTTTATAGTATCCTGATCTCATATTTTGCTGTCATGGGTCACTGGCTTTAATAACATCTATTACACGGCTTGAGGAGAGGAAATATGAAACTTGTCGGCAGTCTATTTAATCACTGATTTACTCTTATCGAGTATCGGCACGGAGCCGGGCAGAAGTCAGAAAGTCACTTCTGCTGAAACAAGCTGTTTGAGAGAGCATCACTGACACTGAATTTCACATGAAGCTTGAGCTTCTCTCTCTGTTTGACAGCAGGTGTCAGTTATGGATTCATGACATGATGGATTCATGGGAAGGCATGAAAGCAGATCTTCAGATGGACTGGAGAATGGAGCAGAGGTTTATTCAACATGACTTAAATGCTCTCCTCCATAAAAGACACAAATTTCAGTTTATAAGTTTTGCAATGAGCATCTTACCGTCTCTGAGGTCGAGGTCTAATGCTCTCACGGTATACAGAAAGAGTTTGCATGCATTATACACATGATTCTAGATATGTTGTCATCAGAAGCAGAAGCTCATGTTTTGCTGCTGTATGTAAAAATTAAAACGCTAAATTTTTGAGTTAAAAGATTTTTTAATAATGTCAAACTTTTGAAAAAGCACTACCTCGTGAGCACATGACTTTCTGAGGGGCAAATTTTTACCCGGACCTTTATTTAGATCCTGGTTCCTGCGGTGGAAACAGAGCTATATTCTTCTTTTGTTTCGCACAGATGATGAAACATGACATGGGTCTGGAAGGACATGAGGGCGAGTGAAATTAACAGCTAATAAAAGAGAGACTTCGTACTGCATGTACAATTTAATCTATTCCGCTTGTAAACCATTGCTCTTTTATGAAATGAACACTTTTACCCATTGAAGGAATTAGATTAGGTTCAGTTATATTAATTTGACACAGCTGTGACATCTGAAAGGAAGTTATCTTCATGTGTGAAACAAAGACTGCTCATATTCATGCTAATGTCTTCATGTTAGTTATTCTCATACCTGTTTAAATCTCCCATCATGCTGATTACATGCAAATATCCTTATTAAAGCATTCTAACCTTTATGATTGTGATGAAACAGACCTCAGTTCCTCAAAACCCATTGTCATGAGAGATTAACCTTTCGCAAACGAGAATCCGGAAATGTCGTGGCTGCTGTTGGTTTTATATTGAGCTGTAATTCTCCTCAGAAATGTGTAAGAAGCCGGCCTGAATTCACAGGATTTCCTGAAGACAGGTCTGTCGTCTCATTGACATCTCTATGATAATCCATAAACACATGATGGAAGAAGAAATGCACTAATCATATTGAATGTGCACTTGTAGTGTACTTCAAATCTTAAAAGTGTATTTAAAAAAAAAAAAACTGTACTTGCAGATAATATTATATTATAATAAAAGGCCACTTAAGTGCATTTAAAGACAGACACTTTCCTGACTGTGTTTAACACACTTAAGTAGACTTTTAAAATGTGCAATTTGTAGTAATGCCAAATTAAAAGATTTATTTTGAAGTACATTTTAAATCATTATACTTTAATAATTTTTGTCATGCTGTAAAGAAGTACACTTGTTTTGATACTAAATCAAACTAAAGCACTTTAAAGTACATGATTAGAATTTTAACTGTAGTGGTTTTTAATATTAAATTTAAAGTTAATACATTATAAATGGACTTAATTTAAACTTAACTGCAAATATGTAACTACAGATATATTTAAATGCATGATTACAAGCTTTAGTAGAAAGGATTTTTTTTAGTTTATCATAATGCTTGTCAGAACGTTTAGCAGTACAATTTAACCATATTTCAAACAATATTTTCAAATACAATAGAATTATGAAATTACATATAAAGATGTACAGTACTTAAGTCCTACTTAAATATGTCAAAAAGGAAGTTCAAATGACAACATTTAATATAAATTTAAACTATAATACATTTTAATTTAATTGCAACTAACATGCAATAAAGAATCTATAAACATTACAATCACTTTGCATTGAAGTATATTCTTTTAAAGCACATTTTTTCTATATTACAAAAAAAATACTTAAAATAATAACTTAACCATAATAAACTCTTTTTAAGTGTATGCTGAAGTGTATTTTTCTTTTAATTTTTTAATATTAAAACATGTTTTTTTTTTTGCTTGAAATAACAAACGTTAACTGAAATAAAAAAAATTAAATATGAGAAAAACTTGCTGTCAAGACAACATTTCCCATTTAGTACTTAAACAGCAAAATTACAAAAATTTTAACTAAAATTAAAGTGAAAACATAAAATATAAAAAAATTATCTAATTCAGAATATGGTGTAAAACTAATATATTAATAGCTAAAATAGCACAAATGAGCAATAAAGTGAAGGTGAAATGAGAAAGAAATGTTTATTAGCAGAAATATTTTCGTGTGACGGTGCATGTCGCTGAAAAAGATTCACTTCAAATATTTCCTAAACATGGACGTCTGACCTTTTCACCCCATTCAGATCGGACGCTTTGAGAGACGGCGTCTTCTCTGGCCTTTTCGCTGCTGACGCTGACAAAACGCTTGTGAAATAACTCTTCTCTGAATTTTGCCTGCGTTTCTCAGTAACTCCTGCAAATTCCCTTCGGATCCGGAGCGTTTTCTGAATGGGCTGTAATAACCAATCGCACGGGTCAGTGTTCGGGGTGACGATCAGCGTCAGACGCTTCATGCTGAGAAAATCACAACACTGCGGAAAAAGAGCTACACTGTAGCATATTTTTAAAAAAGAGGACTCTTTACAGAAATAATAATACTTCAAAAAAACATAACAAAAGTGCAAAATAATGTAACATTTTTAGACACTTTATTGCATGTTAGTTGCAATGAAATAAAAATATTTTAGTTCATTTAAATTTAAGTTTTTGGACACTTTAGTTGTAATTAAATACAAATGTTTTTTTTTCTTTATATTGTTTTTAGCCACAATTTTTGGCTTGTTAGTTACAATTAAATATTTTTTTGTTGTATTTGTTTTTTTATGTCTCTATATATATATATTTTTTTTATTAATTGGCAGCTAGCTGAAAAAAAGTTGATATTTTGTGTGTGTGTATGTATGTATAAGTGTGTGTATATATATATATATATATATATATATATATATATATATATATATGCACATGTACACACACACACACACACACACACACACACACACACACACACACATATAAATATAATCCTGCCGTGTTACATAGTTTTGTTGAATTGCTTTAGGTGTAATGTTATAGTTTTTATTTGCATTAATGGATATAATGATCAATATAAACTTTAATGCATGTTAGTTGTAATTGAATTAAAATGTTTTGTGGCTTAGATTTATGTTAAATGCATTTATTTGATCTGCTTTTGCTTACTTTGCTTTTTGGCCCATTTGAGTAGGACTTAAGTATAATTCAGTTGTCTTTGAACTATGTTTAAAGTGTATAAATGTACTGACAAGCATTTGTAATAACCTAAAATATACTTTAATGTTATTTCTATTTAAAAGTGTATGTCTTGTATTGAATAACACACTACAGTTAAAATAATAATCAAGGACTTTCCATGTACTTCAGTATGTTAGTCAACACATCAAAATAAGTGTACTTCTTTAAAGCATGACAAAATATTATTTAAACTTGTTTCAAATTAATTTTTCTAATTTGACAAAGTACACTTTTTTAAGTGTTTTTAGAAACATGTTGAAAGCGTCTCACTTTAAATGCATTTAAGTGGCATTTTATTTCATTAAAAAAACATTAAAAAACATACTTTTAAAATTGTAGGTACACTACATTCAAAACAAATAAGTGTACTTCTAACATGCATCCTCAATATGTTCATATGTCTGCTTAACTGAATGCATGATGTCAGCTATTGTCTACCACTATATAAACATTATTCTGATCAATAAAAGCATTTATTTTATGATTGTATCACTGAAAAATACATACATGTTTTTTTTAGGCAGCAAATCATCATATTAGAATGATTTCTGAAGATCATGTGACACTGAAGACTGCAGTAATGATGCTGAAAATCCAGCTTGGATAACAGAAATAAATTACAGTTTAACAGATATTCACATAGAAAGCAGTTATTTTAAATAGTAAAAATATTTCACAATTTTACTGTTTTTGCTGTACTATGGATCAAAGTAAATACAGGCTTGGTGAGCAGAAGAGACTTCTTTAAAAACATGAAAAATTTTACTGTTCAAAAACTTTTGACTGATAGTGTACATTTAAACTGAACTGAGCTTCGTTGTGGAGGGAGATGTGATCAGAAGAAGCTCATTCTGACTCATTCTGACTCTGAGTCAGACCATGTTTAACAATAATGGCTGTGGATGTGAAGGAACTAAAGGGCTTTTCCATCTCATATCGACCTAAAATCCAAACAGAGTTTTGAGTTAAGGGTGAAATCTTTAAATCATTGTCCACTAATTTGAAGGATTGTGTAATGTAAACTTGATGGCTGCATCTCTCTCATTTGTCCTCTGTACAGAACTTACTGTACACTGAACTTCTCAAGGTTGGATTCTGAAGATCTGCAAACGAGCCGCAGGTCCGTCACAGGTAATAAATCTTCATCTCTGACGGCTGTCGGATCAAAGCGGGCCGCGGTCGCTCCTCCAGAAGAGCCAGGGTCGTCCTTCACACGGCCTCTGCTTCTGCATCCAAACAACTTATGGATAAATTTACGAAGCCTTTCGGTTTGATTTAACTACTTATGCTGATCTGGAATCAGTTTTTCCAGCATTACTGTACTTTATGAGGAGATCCTCAACAGTGTCTAAAACGTCTTTTTTTAAAGTATGTGTCACAGTGTCTTTTAGTTTTAATAATAGTTTGAATTCATTCCATTTTCTTTTTAATTTATTCAAAGTTTTAGTAATTGTCTTGTGTATTCTTTTAAAACATTATTAATTTCAATAGTAGTTATTTTAGTACATCAAGTTACACCAAGTAAAAATGAGAACTAGCTGAAATATAAAAAGTTTATAATATAATATATAATATAAAACACACGTGTACAGTAAAAATATTTTTAGATATTGATTGAGAATCAAATCTCAGTTTTTGGCCAGCAAAAATTATAACATTTATGTAAGATTTTGTTACTATTTTATTTTTAATGCTTTAGTTTTTGCTTTAAGTTACATTTTTGTTACAAGATTACTTTTACTGCTTTCTAATATTTACATCGGACAATATATATTTATTTCTCATGTTTACATCAGCCAATAGATGTTTACATTAAATACAATATCTTTTGGTCAAAAACTTTGAGATTTTTATCCACAAACAATATCTAAAAATAGTTTTGAACAGATTATCAGTATTAATGCTTCACAGATTAATTGTGATAATGCTAAAAACATGCAAATTACAATATTTTTTGGAAGGATATGTTTTGTCTTTTATAACTGTTTTAAAAGCAGGCTCCCATTGTGACAACTTGCCCCGATGTTCAGTAGCGTTACTAAAGTGTTTCTTTTTTGTGATTTTAATATTTGTATCTATTTCGAAATTGATACCCTGAGAAGTAGAAGCATTCACTAGAGAAAAGTGCCAAAGGGTCTCCCGTACAAAGCTGACTTTCTTGGTCCATTTCTATTTAAATCTTAGAAGCAATCTGTATAATTAAACCGTAGAATCCATTGTCAATAAAGTCGCATTATAATGCATAACTCTATTAGCGCTTGTAGTTTTGAGCGCGTTCAGCGGGTTGCGCGTTATTGACCCGCACTAACGCGTGCTGCAGATGGAGATTGTAATGAATCAAAGCGGCTCTCCAGGGTCTCCAGCATCGATCCTCTCCACACACTCCACTCATTGCGCAGTGCAGGACTGAGATAGACAATCGACGAAGTGCACAATCGCTTAGCAGTCCCGTTCCTGAAGCAAAGTCGTCGTTCGCGCGCTCACAGATTGGAGTTTGCGCGACTGCATCAGAATTACGCACGAGACGCTAAAGCGGAATGGATGAAGTTATGAATATATATGTGACTCTGGAGCACAAAACCAGTCTTAAGGGTAATTTTTTATTTATTTAGATTTATGCATAATCTAAAAGCTGAATAAATAATCTCTCCATTGATGTGTGGTTTGTTAGGAGGACAATATTTGTCTGAGATACAACTATTTGAAAATCTGGAATCTGAGGGAGCGAAAAAATCTTAATATTGAGAAAATCATCTTTAAAGTTGTTCAAATGAAGTTCTTAGCAATGCATATTACTAATCAAAAATTAAGTTTTGATATATTTATGGTAGGACATTTACAAAATATCTTCATGGAACATGATCTTTATTTAATATCCTAATGATTTTTGGCATAAAAGAGAAATGTATAATTGTGACCCATACAATGTATTGTTGTCTATTGCTACAAATATACCTGTGCTGCTTATGACTGCTATTGTGCTGCAGGGACACATATCATCTGAACGCGAGAGTCTGCGTAAAAACCTTCTGCGCTAGTGATTCCTTGAAGCAGGAGCGCACTGACTGGAGCTCTGCACACAGAAGCGATGATGATGATGATGATGATGAAGGCGCAGTTACGTGGTTGACCTGACCTGTGATGGTAGCCTATATAAACCCCATGCAGCAAGAGAAAGTCAACAAAGTCCGCTGAATTACGCTTCAGATGTAGAGGACAAACCCAGAAATAATCAGAAAAACACTGTGCATTTACGATGCACGCGGACTTCCTCCAGATGTAGGTTCGGTTTGATTCTTCTGAGTCGTTCGGAGAGATGGAGTCGTTTGAGGCGGCGGTGAACGGCGTGTCTCACAGCGAGGATCCGTTCTCCGGACCGCTCACGTCCATCGCGCCCTGGAACTATAGAGTCCTGGCGGCGCTGATGTTCGTGGTGACTGCGGTGTCTCTGTGCGAGAACTTCACGGTGATGCTCGTCACCTTCAGGTTCAAGCAGCTCCGGCAGCCGCTCAATTATATCATCGTCAATCTGTCTCTGGCGGACTTTCTCGTGTCTCTGAGCGGAGGAACGATCAGTTTTGTGACCAACTATCACGGGTATTTCTTCTTGGGCAGATGGGCTTGTGTTTTGGAGGGATTCGCAGTCACATTTTTTGGTGAGTCAAAAGTTTGCTTTAGCCCTTATGATTTCGGTCACCATATTTCGTTTGGGGTTTGAGTGATTCTTTTTAATGTCTGGACACTGAATTTTCTAAACTGTGACTGTAAACGCTTTCAGTTTGATCACATGCTTCAAACATCCTGCATGAATGGCATTACTTCTGTTTGTGTTTCAAAAATCAATCAATCAATCAATCGATCAATCAACCAATCAATCAATCAATCAATCAATCAATCAATCAATCAATCAATCAATCAATCAATATTTTTTGTACATGGGTCAAAGACGAAAAAGGGTTTAAGTATAAAAATAATAAGTATAATACTGCTTTAAATTGTTGTTGTTTTCCCCAAAAAAGGTAAAAAGTTTTCTGTTTAATTAAATTGCAATTTTGTTTTTGTTTTTCTGAGGAAAAAATAAATATCACACATTTTCCCCTGAATTTCAGAAGACACCTACTAAAATGCCATTCAGTGTAACAATCTTGTCAGGCATATTTACAACAATCAGGCATATTTTTACTAAAAGATTAATTATTTTCAACCCAAATGCTATTTTTTACTAATACTGTTTTTTTTTTTTTTAAATGCCACTATCCTAGGTTTTGCCCATTTGTCACTAATAATTTTTTACTCATTTAAAACACAGTAAAATTTAATATGCTCCCTTATTCTTTTATATATTTTAATATGTATATGTCAGAATAAACATGTTGTTTGAATTTTTACATACATTTTTTTTGTTACACTGAATGACAATTTAACATTATTTCAACCAAATTTTGACATTTTATCCTCTAAAAACCTATTTGAAACCTTAAAAGTAGACACTTAAGTTACATTTAATGTGATTTCTATGGACATAAAATCACAAATTTCTTTTGATACGTACATCTAAACATCTTTGACCCACATATACTCTAAAATTTATCTCGTGCCAGTTATGTTTTTATTTATTTTACTGTATTTTCCACCATTTTTCAGTGTGAAAATGACACCAACAGAAGAAAAAAAAGATTGCAAATTACTATTAATAGTTACATAAATTAAAAAAAGTGCATGTCTACTTCAGTATCTGTCTAAAGGGATTTAATTAGATCAGAGGAACATTATTAAAAGTAACTGATGGGAAAATTAGGTACATTTTTAAAAATAAATATTTATTTAATATTTTTATTTTATTTTATTTTATTTTATTTTATTTTATTTTATTTTATTTTATTTTATTTTATTTTATTTTGTTTTGAATGGTTTCTGGGACCTCACAGATAATCTCGAAACCTGAGGGTTAATGTAATGAAATCTAATAAAACTAACACAGTACATAAGTTTGCATGCAAAATCATAAGCTGTGGTTGTTTTGCCTGTGAAGTCGTGACTCTACTGTAAAGAATAACCCAGATGAACAGATGCTCTCACATCTGTTTAATAACTGCAGGTGTCAGTATTTACCATCCATGTGTTCACAGACCCACATTCACACTATCATTCATTAAGCAGCTTTCATTAATCCTCTTATTTATTCTCTATGCTTACATGATATGTTTTAATGCAGTTTTGTGTAAATAGTTTTAGTGACACACAGAGGCCAAAAAGTCCCACAGACTGAACTTTTTTTTTTTGGAATGTCGTTTGTACATCATGCTGGAAATGTAGTTTTATAAAGTCTTCTAAACTGCTAATAAGACTTTCATTGACTGATCTGAGTCAGTCTCTGCTCTGGGATCTTTCTCAGTGATAGTGAATATGCAACAGAATGTGCAATTAATCAAACTAGAGAGAAGATGAACACAACATTATCACCAGAGAAAATCTGTGTGAACGTCAGATGTGCAGTAAAGCAGTGTGAATTTGTCCTGGTTTCATATTGATTTCACAGTAGACAGTTTATTTGTGGCTCTTCATTAACGGTCAGTGAAGTAGCATCTGGTCATATGAAGCGCAATCACTGAAGTTAGAGTCTATGATAGAAACATCACTCTTTATGCACTAAATGCAAATTTAATAATCTGTCAAGACTAGCTCATTAAAGAAGTTGTGGATTGACAGATTTCAATATTTTATTTAGTCTCAGATCTTAAGATATGTTCAGTGTAAATTTGCATGGACTTAAAATGTTAATATGAAATATATTAAAATAAATGACCCCTCCCCCCAAACACACCCACCCCAAAAACGATTCTAGATAAAAGAAATAGAAGTTCTCTGATTGTCAGATTAGACTGGCATCAGAATCTTAACTAGACAAGGTCAATGTAGTTAATTTACAAGTTTCATTTTTAATGCACTTGTTCAGTTTGTTTTAATATGAGTTGCATGTATTTTTCAGAAATGAACTGGAATGCATTGTCAAGGTGCATTAAGTTCAACAGCTCTTTATACAATACAGATCATTTCAAAGCAGCATAAACAGCAAAAGAAAAAAGTTGCAAAATAATCAATAATGAAATAATTTCGATTCAACTACAGTGTAAGGCAGCCCTACAGAAAACAATAGAGCCATTACTCAGCTGAATTCAGTTAAATAACTATCTGTGTTGCAAAATTATTAAATTATGGAAAAAGTTTGATACAGCTGAAAAACAACTCTACAGATGACAATAGAGTCAGCTCAGTTCAGTTCAGCGTTGACTGAGTTCAGTAACAGTGTTGATGATGTTGCAAAGTTCATGGGTTTGTGAAAGTGCAGACCTGTCTGAAAACTCACCACCTGGTTTTCAGAATAAATATTAGTTAAAAACGCATCTAAAATGACTCATAACTCATGCAATAAATATATTTCTTGAGGCTTCTGGCTCTGAAGTGTCTGAAGGACGTGGTTCAGTCTTCTCAGGTGTTTTGGAGAGATGTTATCTATGTGTCTGAATCTGCAGGTATCGTGGCTCTGTGGTCTCTGGCCGTCCTGGCGTTCGAGCGGTTCTTCGTCATCTGTAGGCCGCTGGGGAACATCCGTCTGCGAGGCAAACACGCAGCTCTGGGTCTGCTGTTCGTCTGGACCTTCTCCTTCATCTGGACCATTCCTCCTGTCCTGGGCTGGAGCAGCTACACCGTCAGCAAGATCGGCACCACCTG
Organism: allo-octoploid hybrid of Carassius auratus x Cyprinus carpio; assembly: GCA_024542945.1. Taxonomy (NCBI): domain Eukaryota; kingdom Metazoa; phylum Chordata; class Actinopteri; order Cypriniformes; species allo-octoploid hybrid of Carassius auratus x Cyprinus carpio. The sequence continues at coordinate 28,341,225 of CM045038.1, forward strand.
CGAACCCAACTGGTGAGGAGCCCAAACACTCATTAATCACACCGCGGGGCCATCTAACAATTAAATTAATGCAGGAAGACTAATTACAGCACCTAAAATGCTTCCCCTTACACATTTTTAATCTCAAATCTTGATTAAAAAAAAAAAAGTACATGCATTTTTTAAAAAATGTTAATGTTTTTTGAAGATCAATTTTCAACATTGCACAAAAATCTAAATAATAATGATAAACTACAGTTGCAAGTATCAGGAAAGTAAAGAAGAAAAACAAACAAACAAAACAATAATATTAATAATACATATTGCAATACTGTATATTATATATTGCAATTTAACAAAAACACGTATACCGTATATAGCTGAAAACCTAAAATTAAAATAACATAAAATAAGAGAACATGGTTAGTAAGATATTGTATGCATTGTAAAAATAAAATATTTTCTTTGTAATTATTAGTGAAATTTACTAGCAATTTCTGAGTTTTTTTTTTGAATTGGATTGAATGGCAAACCCCTTCTTCCTCCACTCTCCTCATTCACATTCAGATCATTTATACCTACAGACTGTCAGATTCACTTTAACATTTCCGTCAGTCAGAAAACAGAAGCCCTCAATAATGCTGACTGGACTATCAACAGGAGCTGATGCTATGCTCTGGGGTTAAAGCAAGGTTTAAAGATATCTAACGTCTCCTGTAAATGGCACACTTGACATGCATGTCTCATGAGGACAATACAGCTCAATAATGAAGCAGTTTATCCATCACTTCTAAAGACCAAGATGTGATGTGCTGAATGTGTGACAGGGAATAAGCTTATAATTAGTGTGTGTTGGCTTGTTGTTCAGGTGTTTTCACACAGAGAGTGAGTAAGGGTAGTATGTTGCTGTGCTGTTGGTAGTTAGTAGCGTTCTTCTTCTCATTTATAATCACTGCATTGCACTACTGCTTATTTCCATAAATTTAAACTCAATTATGATGCATCAGAAAGAGTCACTGTCCTTCATGTCGCCTCAAATCACTGTCTAACTGCCCTTTAAAGAAGATCAACATGAATTCAAAGTACTGTTTGCTTTCCAAAGCCAGCTAACAAGGAACATTCTCAGATTGCTCTGCAGAGTTATGAGAAGTGTTCTTCCAGTAATATTAAGAGAATGTTCATTTAGACTTATCTGGGATTTGATAATGTACTCAAAATGTTACTTCCACATTGTTCATGGAATGGTTTTATTCCTGAAACATTTTAGTTAGATGTTCATTTAACATTTTTACATGTTACTACTTGTTTCAGAATGGTCAGAGAACATTCAAAAGTAATGTTATATTACAAAATGATAAAATGAAAACGTTTAGGGGAAAAAAATGAATATTCAGAGAATATTCAGAAATAACGTTTTCATAACTTTTCATAGCTTCATCGGAATTTTGTCACACGTTATATAAAGTAATGTTCCCTTAGGATTTGCATAAAAAAGTTGATATTTGAATATTCAAGAGAACATTCAAGAATATGATTTTCATGACTTAATGGTAAGGTTAGCAAAACGTTAGGAAATTATTGGAAAAATTCTGTTGATGTTTGCATAAAAATAAATAAATAAATAAATAAATAAATAAATAAATAAATAATCTAAAATGAAATGTTCCCTCAATGTTTGCATTAAAAATAATATTCAAAAAACGGGATGTTTTCAACATTCAGAAAAAAACCCTTTTAATAAGTTAATGGAAATGTCAGCAAAACGTTCTTAAAAATATATTTTTGTTAGCTGGAAATACATGTTGCTGATTCATCTGCATGTCTTTCAAAGAAAAAGTATTTGTCTGAAGTATCTTCAGTTGTTCTGTTTAAAGCACAACAAACCTACAGAAATCTGCAGGGATTTTTTATAAAGATATAAAGATATTGCTAATTATTATTAATAGCTACATAAATGTAAAAAAAAGTGCATGTCTACTTAATGATACAACACAGAGATAAAATTTCAGTATCTGTCTAAAGGGATTTAATTAGATCAGAGGAACATTATTTCTGTGAGGCAGAATTTGTAAAAAATCTGTCAAGCTTGTATCAGAGGGGACACTGTAAATGAGGGATTATTCTGTGCACATCTTCTAATTGTCTAAAATCTTTTAATTTTCAAACGAGGGATGCCACAATATAGGATGAGTAGGTTTAATGGATGGAGCTTGTCAAACTTGCCTCCACGAGAGCTTTTCCTTCTCATTTAAGCCTAAACCAGCAGATAATTAACCAGCTCAGATTTATTGTCTCTTCTCTACTAATTAGTTCTTTTATCCATAAATGTCAGCCTGGTTCTAATGGGCTATTGTTTTGGAATTCATTTGGCCATATGAAGTACTCACTGCCAGGACTTCGTACTTGTTCAAACTCCATTTAACATTCAACATCTTTATCTCCAAACATCATTGTGCTTTAGTATCGAAGCCCCTTTCTACCAAGGAATAATAATAAAAATGGTAATTGACTATTTTTCTCACAATTTTAAAAATTGATGAGTTAATATCTTATAATTTTGAGTTTATATCTTGTAATTCTGAGTTTATTTCTCGTAATTCAGAGTTTATATCTCACAATTCTGAGTTTATATCTCGCAATTCTGAGTTTATATCTCAATTCTGAGTTTATATCTGGCCATTTCTATTCTGAATTTATATCTCATAATTTTGATTTTATATCTTGCAATTCAGAGTTTATATCTCAATAATTCTGAGTTTATATCTTGTAATTTTGAGTTTATACAGTATCTCGTAGTTCTGAGTTTATATCTCGTAATTTTGAGTTTATATCTGGAAATTTTTATTCTGAGTTTATGGGTCCTATTTTAATGATCTAAACGCAAAGTGTAAAGCGCACAGTGCAGGTGCACTCAGGGCGTGTCCAAATCCACTTTTGCTACTTTAACGACGGAAAAATGGTTGGCGCTCCCTGGTGCATGGTCTAAGCGGGTTGTCCCTATTCTCTTAATGAGTAATGGGTGTTTTTTGGGCGTAACGTGCAATAAACCAATCAGAGTCTCATCTTCCATTCCCTTTAAGAGCTAGTTGCGCTCATGCCATGACGGATTTGCTATTTACGTGGCGGAATTTGGCAAGTGCAAAGACAGAACTCCGAGATGAAACGGAGCTGCTCGTGTGCGAGCAAATAGATAGCCTAATTCTGATACATGCGATGACTATCCATTATGACATGTAGGCATTTTTATATTTAATTAGCCTACAAAAAATTCTTATGCATTGCAATCCTTTAATTTTTAATATTTGGCATGTTTGTGTGCTGCAGTGCGTCCCTTGTTTAATAAGCAGCGTGTACGCGCGTTGTGGACCCGCCTATACTAACACGCTCTTTAAATAACAAAGAAAAAACACTGCGCCAGACTTTAGACCAGGTTTGAGTTGGTCTATGGCGCAGTCTATTTTCAGCTCCTTAAACTAGCAATGCGCCTGAACACACCTCTTTTTTAGACCAGCACGCCGATGGCCGCACAAATGGGCGCAAATGCATTTGCTAATTAAACAACGTAGCGGTGGACAAAAAAATGCGAAAACTAGCAAACACATTTGCGCTGCGCCTTGCGACGCATTGTGCCGGGTGTATGATAGGGCCCTATATCGCAATATTTCTGAGTATATATCTTGTAATTCTGAGTTTATATCTCACAATTCTGAGTTTATATCTCATAATTCTGAGTTTATATCTCAATAATTCTGAGTTTATATCTCAATAATTCTGAGTTTATATCTCAATAATTCTGAGTTTATATCTCAATAATTCTGAGTTTATATCTCAATAATTCTGAGTTTATATAATTCTGAGTTTATATCTCATAATTCTGAGTTTATATAATTCTGAGTTTATATCTCATAATTCTGAGTTTATATAATTCTGAGTTTATATCTCATAATTCTGAGTTTATATCTCAATAATTCTGAGTTTATATCTCATAATTCTGAGTTTATATCTCAATAATTCTGAGTTTATATCTCATAATTCTGAGTTTATATCTCAATAATTCTGAGTTTATATCTCATAATTCTGAGTTTATATCTCAATAATTCTGAGTTTATATCTCATAATTCTGAGTTTATATAATTCTGAGTTTATATCTCATAATTCTGAGTTTATATCTCATAATTCTGAGTTTATTTCTCGTAATTCTGAGTTTATATCTGACAATTTTTATTCTGAGTTTATATCTCATAATTCTGAGTTTATATCTCAATAATTCTGAGTTTATATCTCATAATTCTGAGTTTATATCTCATAATTCTGAGTTTATATCTCGCAATTCTGAGTTTATTTCTCGTAATTCTGAGTTTATTTCTCGTAATTCTGAGTTTATATCTCGCAATTCTGAGTTTATATCTGACAATTTTTATTCTGAGTTTATATCTCATAATTCTGAGTTTATATCTCAATAATTCTGAGTTTATATCTCATAATTCTGAGTTTATATCTCATAATTCTGAGTTTATATCTGACAATTTTTATTCTGAGTTTATATCTCATAATTCTGAGTTTATATCTCAATAATTCTGAGTTTATATCTCATAATTCTGAGTTTATATCTCATAATTCTGAGTTTATATCTCGCAATTCTGAGTTTATATCTGACAATTTTTATTCTGAGTTTATATCTCATAATTCTGAGTTTATATCTCTTAATTCTGAATTTAAATCTCGTAATTCTGAGTTTATATCTCTTAATTCTGAGTTTATATCTCATAATTCTGAGTTTATATCTCATAAATTCTGAGTTTATATCTCGTAATTCTGAGTTTGTCTTGCAATTTTAAGTTTATATCTCACAATTATGATTTTCCCCCATCAGAATTGCAAGAAACAAAGTCTGAATTCTGAAGTAAAAAAACTCTTATATATTCTTACATATTACTTGTATATCAAATATTCTGTGGCAAAAATAAGCTTCCATACTTTAATGAATTTGACAGTCTAGTGACTGAAAAACAGCTGATATTCTGATTTTTTATTTTTTTCTATTGGTCAAAAATACAAATGTCTTGTTACACGTTAGTCTGCATGTGATGAGTTTTTACTTGTGAAATAAGAGTAAACATATTATATAACATAATAAAAGATTTGCACAATCATCAGAAAACTAAAATATCTCACTAACTGGCACATCAGGGCATCATTTTAATGTTATTGAAGTAAACACCTGACTAAACGGATTTCACTTTAGACACAACGTCTTTTAGAGTCATTGTAAATAGTAAACAGTGCTGGTGTTTGTGTGAGCGTTGGGTAAATATCCTCCAGCTGTATTGTGTAACTATCAGGTTTAGTTTTTCCTTTCTTCTGTCACCCGTTTATACTGTCATTTTGCATTATGACCTCCTTTCTTCTTTATATTCAGACATTCTGCGTTTTACTTTGCTTAAGACTGACTTTCACCCTTTCATTTCATATTCACCATGAGCTGCATTACCAAACACTGTCAAACACCACATCCAAGCATTGCTGTTACTAGTTCATTTACAAAATAATGACTTAATGCAAATGAGCATTAATACATCACGTTAAACAGACTCAGGCCAAGGTGTTTTCATAAGATCTCCAGTTCCTTCATGTGTAATACTGAAAATGGGAAAAATTAAGGCCGGTGTTCAACAGAGATAACCATAGAGAAAGAAACAGGCTTCCTTTGTTGAGAAGCTCTGAGCCACTGACATAATTTTTTTTATAATAAAAATGTTGTTTTAGCTTTAGGGTGTTCCAGACTATGTGTCATTAATAGATTTCAGTGGTGACATTTAAAACATTAGAAATGAAATTAGTGTGTTATTCCAAAAATGTTGTGTGTGAAACCCAGTTAAATAATATGTCCACCCATTTTGCATATTTTGACAATTTAATCTTCTTTTCAAATTAAGCACAATAAAAGCATTCTGCTCACAAGTGATATTTACCTTGATTTTTCTCTTTACTATATTCACACATAACATTAACTCATATTCCAGCTCTTCACCGATATCTCAAGTGAGAACTTAAAAAGATAATAATAATGGAAGCTTTATTGAAGCTATAACTTTTTTACACAATAAATATTAAAATGTTGCACAATAAATGCTAAAGTACACACACACACACACACACACACACACACACACACACACACACACACACACACACACACACACACATATATATACACATATACACATATACACATATATATATATATATATATATATATATATATATATATATATAAGACATAAGTCACTTTGGATAAAAGTGTCTGCTAAATTAATACATGTTAATGTAAATGTAACATTTAGTATTGCACACCATTTTAATAATTAAATTATTGGAAATTATTGTGCTTTCAGTAATGATGTATGTTAATTTTATTTATTTTTTTAAGATAATCTGGGTGTGGGACAGAAGTAAAAAAAAACAACTCGAAAAATGTATAGATTTAATGCAACTATTATTATTATTATTATTATTATTATTATTATTATTATTATTATTATTATTATTTTCTATATTTAAAAATGTTGAGTTTTTTTTTTCATGATTCTTTGATGAATAGAAAGATCCAAAGATTAGAAATTATGGAAATTAATACTTATATATACAGATTTTTTTTCTGGAAAGGTAAGAAAGCTTCTCTTCATCGAATCTTTGATTTTGTCTCTCCGCAGGTATTCAGGAAATGTCCACGATCACACCTTCATCGTCACGTTCTTCACCACCTGCTTCATCCTTCCGCTCGGTGTGATCATCGTCTGCTACTGCAAACTGCTCCGGAAGCTCAGAAAGGTCAGTCGCTCCACAACACCTGGAGTCCAGCGGCTCATTAGACGAGCGATTCGCTTTCTGATGTCATCACAGCTGCAAACTGACCTGAGATCACTGAGAAAGCATTAAAATCATCTAAAGTTACTATGTGTGATATTTACAGAATATTATTTATATCCACTGCCATCATCAGTTGTTTTGTCAGCACACACCATGTGTGTGTTCGCAGGTTTCTAACTCGCACGGCAGGCTGGGTAATGCCAGGAAGCCGGAGCGTCAGGTGACCCGTATGGTGGTTGTGATGATCGTGGCCTTCATGGTGGCCTGGACCCCATACGCCGCATTCTCCATCGTGGTCACGGCCCTTCCCAGCATTCACCTGGACCCGCGGCTGGCAGCCGTTCCGGCGTTCTTCTCCAAAACCGCAGCGGTTTACAACCCCATCATCTACGTGTTCATGAACAAACAGGTGACGTTTACATTCATGCATCTGTCAGACGCTTTCATCCACAGTGACTTACAGTGCATCCAGTGCAAACATGTTATCAGTTCATGCACTGACTGGAAATCAAACTCATGATGTATTATATTTGATGCACATTTCTAAAGCTCTAGATGATCAAACTCTGCTGTTCAACCTGTTTCACACTCAGTCTCCTGCATGTTTTCTGTCTCTGATTGATAGTTTAGAGTGTTTTATCCAGTAAAAGCTCTTTTAGTGTAATCAGCTTCAGCTGCTGCTTCTGGTGTCAGATCTTGAGTGATTTTGATCAAGTAAAGGTCAGAATAACTGCAGTAATATCTCCAGATGAACTCTTACTGGACTGAAGCAGCTCAGCTTTACTTGATTCTCCATCAATCATGTTTTAGAGTCTCAAATCTGATCATCAGGATCTTTTGAGGAGCGTTTGTTTCCAGAAGCTTTACTTTCACTGTTCCTCAGCGGAGGAATGATCTTCACAAGCCTCCAGAACATCTCACATCTTCTGAGGAGCCTTTATTTCTTCATCTCTCAGTCACTGCATTATATGTTTGGATCATTTACATCTCATCTCACTGAGACACATTACTGGAGATATAGAGCGACCGCTGATATTTTAGTTTCTGCAGCAAATTTTGCTTTGAGTCTGAATAAAACAAAAATTTTGTTTGAGTCTGAATAAAATTGAGCTGTTTTTCCTTCATATTCTCACTGTATCAGATTATATTAGCCATAAAAGCCTGATTGAGCAAATATGATTTAGATTGTATTTTGTTAGATTGTTTTAGATATTTAGTTTAAAGGTTTAATAAACTGTTCCATTTCAAAACATTAGATTATTTAATATGTCAGATTATATTACCTATTATTCATCTGACCATTTTTACAATCAGGTAACACATTTAGGTTATTTAAAAATAGTTTTTAAATGTTTCTAAAACATTGTTATTTTCTTGCCTTAGTTAAAGTATTATTTTAAGTTGCAAAAACTTATGTTGCATGTTGTATTACCTTTATTATCACCCAAAATATATTTTTTGAACATTTTTTTTTATATTATACAAACATAAAAATTTCCAGTTTAACTGTCAATTAGAATGTTTTTTAAAGGTTACAAAAAGTATGTGTATACATACATACATATATACAGTACAGGTCAAAAGTTTGGAAACATTACTATTTTTAATGTTTTTGAAAGAAGTTTCTTCTGCTCATCAAGCCTGCATTTATTTGATCAAAAATACAGAAAAAACAGTAATATTGTGAAATATTATTACAACTTAAAATAATAGTTTTCTATTTGAATATACTTAAAAAAAAAAAAAAAAGTATTCCTGTGATGCAAAGCTGAATTTTCAGCATCATTACTCCAGCCTTCAGTGTCACATGTAACATCCAGTCTATCACATGATCATTTAGAAATCATTCTAATATTCTGATTTATTATGAGTGTTGGAAACAGTTCTGCTGTCTAATATATTTGATCAATAAAAGGTTAAAAAAAAACTGCATTTATTTAAAAAAAAAAAAAAAAAAAAAAAAATCTAATAATATATATTCTAATAATATATTTTCTTTACTATCACTTTTTATCAATTTAACACATCCTTGCTGCATAAAAGTATTGATTTTATACTTAAAAAAAATGAAAGAAAAATTACTGACCCCAAATTACTGACCAGTAGTGTATATTGTTATTACAAAATATTTATATTTTAAAAACATAGCTTCTTTTTTTTTTTTTTTTTACTTTTTATTCATCAAAGTATCCTAAAAAAGTATCACATGTTCTGAAAAAATATTAAGCAGCAGAACTGTTTCCAACTTTGATAATGAATCATCATATTAGAATGATTTCTAAAGGATCATGTGATAATGATCCTAAAAATTCAGCTTTGCATCACAGAAATAAATGATAATTTAAAGTATAATAAATTTAAAAACTATTATTTTAAGTTGTAATAATATATCACAATATTAAATTTTTTTCTGTATTTTTGATCAAATAAATGCAGGCTTGATGAGCAGAAGAAACTTCTTTCAAAAACATTAAAAATAGTAATGTTTTCAAATTTTTGACCTGTACTGTATATGTATATGTGTGTGTGTGAGTGTGTGTAATATGCATAAGAGTATAATTACCCTGCCTCATTGTTTAATGTACTTAGTTAATATATTATGTCTAAAGGTGTATTATTTTGTTTATTTCATGCCAAGGCCTCGTACAGGCAAATATGTCACTGCTACATGTTGTAGAGGAAATTAAGCAATTGCAAGTATGCCTTTACTTTTCATGTAAAACCTTTGTATTGTAACCAAATACAATTATTATTGGTATTGTTATATTAAGATAGTGGTTTATTAAGTAAAACACCACACTTATTGTTTTTATATTTAGCATTTATATAGAAAACGTTTATAACATGTATGAGCAAGAGCACAGCTAGAGGTCACACATGTATTAGCGAGAGCGTGGAAGAAAAACGGTGGGCATTACCTCAGCTGCTGTGTTTCAGACGAAGTGTAAAAGACAGCAGTGCAAAGAATCCTGAAGAAGAAGATGAGAAGATGCAAGGCCTTTTATAAACATCTTCTGAGGGGATTTCCAGTATGATGTCAGAAGACACTGGGATCCACCTGCTGTTTATAAAAGCCTGAAGTGTGACGATGAAATCAGATGCTGCTTCGAGACCTGAAGAACCGTCGCTGATATTGTCTTAAGAAAATAACTTTTTTATATTTATACTTTATTTAGTACTTGTGTACATAGTTGTAGAATATTTGTACTACTTACTTACTAATTTTAATGAATAAACCGACTTGTATTTATAAGTCTGCCTCCCCTGGCATTGATTTATAGCTAAGAACAGACCACAGAGAAGTCTTCTGTGACCTGTTTTGTAAGTATGAACTCAGATGCTTATGAGATTTGACTTAATTGACCTAACCTGAGAATAAATAAAATAAGATAGAAGGTGTAGGAAATTAAGCACTGAAAAACTATATATATATATGGGCCATTCTACAGAATTGGTCCACAGTCAGATTTGTAAACGTCTTGAAAAAAAAAAAAAAAAAAAAAAAAAATTCCAATAAACTTGTATGCATGCAAATTGTATAATATCCAAGATACACAGTTCTAGTAATTGTGCATATGCATCTATTATAATTCTCATATTGTATTTCCAGAAAGTTTTAGAATATTTGTCCTCTCTGCAAATTTGTCACTACCAAAACACACAGTAATAATAATTTAATTGGAAGGGGTATTAAGACTTTGCTAACATCTATGTTGTAAATAGAAAAAAAAAAAGATCTCTAACACTAGTTTGCTCTATTCTTTTTCTATTCTATCTGTTTTCTTTTTATTTATTATATTATTTAAAAGGCCTTGCTACGTGTACTGCGTTTAAGCTAACTGAGACTTGTTATAGCACTTGTATTTCTTTTGTTGATTTTGATTGCTTCTATTGTCCTCATTTGTAAGTCGCTTTGGATTAAAAGCATCTGCTAAATGACTAAATGTAATGTTATGTAATATATATGAAAATTTGATATATATATATATATATATATATATATATATATATATATATATATATATATATACAGTACAGGTCAAAATTTTGGAAACATTACTATTTTTAATGTTTTTGAAAGAAGTTTCTTCTGCTCATCAAGCCTGCATTTATTTGATCAAAAATACAGAAAAAAATGTAATATTGTGATATATTATTACAATTTAAAATAATTGTTTTTAAATTTATTATACTTTAAATTATCATTTATTTCTGTGATGCAAAGCTGAATTTTTAGGATCATTATCACATGATCCTTTAGAAATCATTCTAATATGATGATTCATTATCAAAGTTGGAAACAGTTCTGCTGCTTAATATTTTTTCAGAACATGTGATACTTTTTTAGGATACTTTGATGAATAAAAAGTGAAAAAAAAAAAAGAAAAAGCTATGTTTTTAAAATATAAATATTTTGTAATAACAATATACACTACTGGTCAGTAATTTGGGGTCAGTCATTTTTTTTCTTTCTTTTTTTTAAATAAAATACTTTTATTCAGCAAGGATGTGTTAAATTGATAAAAAGTGATAGTAAAGAAAATATATTATTAGAATATATATTATTAGAAATTTTTATTTTGAATAAATGCAGTTCTTTTTAACCTTTTATTCATCAAATATATTAGACAGCAGAACTGTTTCCAACACTCATAATAAATCAGAATATTAGAATGATTTCTAAATGATCATGTGATAGACTGGATGTTACATGTGACACTGAAGGCTGGAGTAATGATGCTGAAAATTCAGCTTTGCATCACAGGAATATATTATTTTTTTTTAAAGTATATTCAAATAGAAAACTATTATTTTAAGTTGTAATAATATTTCACAATATTACTGTTTTTTCTGTATTTTTGATCAAATAAATGCAGGCTTGATGAGCAGAAGAGACTTCTTTCAAAAACACTAAAAATAGTAATGTTTCCAAACGTTTGACCTGTACTGTAGTTATATTAATTTTCAGAGGTAAATTTATAAAAATTAAAAATTGTAATATTTCAAGTGTAATTTTTGAGATTTGTTGTATTTTGAACCCAATCTTTCTTTGTAAACGGCAAACAGTTAATCATACTAATTTCAAAGTTAAGAATTCATTAGTCTGAATATACATTGAACCAAAAACTAGCATAACATCTATTTGATATAGTATACTTCATTTTTGAAAAAAAAAAAAAAACATCCCATGTTTCGGTAGTGACAGTAATGCTTTGACAGCGACCACATCACATTACAGATTTTTAACTTGAATACTAAAACACTACTAAAACATAATAAAATACAAAAAAATAAAAATAAAAATAAAAAAAATTGCATAACTACTAATATTTTGTTTATTTCCCCCAAATATGAGGAATTTGTGTTCCCTTTTGTCACTACCGAAACAATGTTTACGTTTCAGTTATGAGTTTCGCTAATGACCATTTTATGGGATAACACCCAAAAAACAAAGATGTCACTACCGAACTGAAGAAATAATTGCAGAAAAAAAGTGTTTGGTAGTGACGTTCCTTTAGACTTTTGAAAACAATTTACCTCAAAATGATGGGACCTATCGACCTTGTAGCTATGAGAAAGGGGGACACAGGAATATTACTGATCATAAATTTATGGGTTTAGTCAAAATCAGTCTCGGCCAGTAGACTAAAACATACACTGTTTCGGAAGTGACATGAAAAATCCGGGGCACAGTTTTTTTTTTTTTTTTTACATAAATTTTCATAATTTACAAATAAAAAATATAAAATATAAAAAAATATGTAAAATATATTTTTTAACTTCACTTTTTAAAAGAATCAAAAAGATACTTTTAAAAACAACAATGGAAAAAAATCACAAAAACTATTTCAATATAATTTTCATAAACTGAAATTTAGGGTTAGGGACAGCCACCTCCCAACTGAAAGTACCCATTAAATGATGATTTTAAATATATTAAGCTTTATAATATTTTAAATATTATTATAGGTTTCAAGAGATAATAGAAGGATCTTTGTAAACATCTAATATTTGAATACTGGAGTGCTTTTTAAATATGTTTTTTGGTTGTGGGACAGCAGTGTACACCAATTCTTGGCCATATATATATATATATATATATATATATATATATATATATATATATATATATATGTACACACACACACACACACACACACACACACACACACACACACACACATATATATATATATATAATATAGAAAGGCCAAACTCGAATTCAGTTTGCAACTTGCTTTGCTCAATGATTTTGTGGTGATGCTTGTACTTAAATTTTGATCTTATGCATAATATTGCATGAAGATCTCGAGGCGCGGCGAGAAAGTTTCCAGCGTCCCACTTAAAATCCCCTTACTGATAAATAGGTTACTGTAGCTGAAAGAGATTGAAGGTTTCGCCTGACAGAAATAAGTCCTTATGCAAGCCATTTAGGATTGCGGTTGCTTTACCATAGTGTGTCTGAGAAGAGCACAGGACACAGTTTATGGATTTAGAAAAATCCTAAAGCTGTCATGGTGGTATGATATTGCTTCACCAGAGCTGAAATATCTGATACTAAAATAAAAAATAAATAAATAAATAAATAAATAAATACCTGCGGTTTGGATCAGACCCAGCGCACTCCAAAGGAGATGTTGAATTATTGAGCAGCTGTGGAGGTTATTGGATGTAAACCGTGTTTGGCAGCGCAGCATCTTTCCATCATCCTGCTGAGCTGTAGCTGTCAGTTTAGCCGCTGGTTTCCTTCATTCAAACGCTGACATCTGGATTCTGTCCACGCTCTTCTGGAATAGAAACCTGCAAAAATACCTGAACAGCAACATGACATGCTTGTTTGCTTGACGGTCGACTCAGACTAAATAACGTTGTCAGTGGTCAGATGGATTTGCTGGTGACTGATGCTCTGTCAGTTTGATGAAATGAAAATGGAAAAGAAAATGGGTGAAAATACTTTTTTTTCAAAATAGTGAAGAAAACAAGAAAATACTATTTGTTTCATAGTGTGTATGTATATATATATATATATAAACAAAAATACTACAAATGACAACGAACGAACACATCCCAATTACTAAAACTTTAAAATTTAAATGTGTAAATATGAATAATCGTAAAACTAGAATCATATCTCAAAAACACAAACACACCTACAGATTTAGTGCTGGTCACTGTTTATACTGAGAAATTAGATTGAAAAGCAATGAGTAATAAAATTTGTAGAATTTTGTGCATTGGTGTTTTACCAGTTAGTGCATATTAATACACTGTATTTTTTAAACTTGTAAATAACCCAATGATTATTGAAGTACATTTTACAAGAAAATACTTTCAGTCTTTCCACTTCAAAATTTTATGATTATTTTGGTAACACTTTATTTTGACAGTCCACTTTAGACATTGTACTAACTATAGGTAACTTTGCAACTACATGTCAACTAGCAGTCACCATAGTATTAGTAGACTGTCTGCTTAATATCTGCTAACACTTTATTTTAATGGGTCCACAACATACAATATACTGACTATAAGAAAGTTGGCAAGTATAAGTCAACTTATTCTACTAACCCTAAACTTAATCTAACAGTCTACTCTGAGAGTTAGTAGACATGTAGTTGCAAAGTTACCTATAGTTAGTAGAATGTCTAAAGTGGACTATCAACATAAAGTGTGACCATTGTTTCAGTATGTTTCTTGCTGGGTTTTTTCCCCCCTTGTTTGTGAACTTTTTAATCAGTTTCTGAGTAAAAATGGTTTCAAAGACAGGTTAAGTGTACACTAAAAAAAAAACTGTATAGGATTTACATTGAAACTATTTTCAAACTAAATGTCACAAATAATCACAAAGAAATGACAAGTAAAACATTGAATTGAACATAAAATTGTTACTATAATAACTCAGTGTAATATTTAGTGAATTTCATAATAAAAGTGATTTTACAGCCAAGATACAGTAAGTGATTTAAAACCTCTATAATTATAGAATTTTTTCTAAACAAACACATAGTGTGAAGCTTCATCGTCAGATCTTCAGAGACACAGATGGGTTTTAAAAGTGACTTTAGGACACCAACTAATTAGTGTCTATCGGTCTCTGTAGTTTAATGACAAGGACTAATGAAGAATAAAAAGGACGACGTGAACCTCAGGCTAATGTGGAAACAATTAATGATTACTGTGCAATTTTGACCTCATCATGATTGACTAATTGCACGCGCATGTTTCACACAGAAGCACCACGTCAACTGATCACTCGATTTCACTGTGGTTCAGTAGCCTGATTGCATCAGTAAAATCCACTTAACTTCACAGACTTTGGTCACTAATTTAAGACAAATTCATTGTTTTGTTCATGCACTTGTTGAATTTGAGATCACGGGCTATTTGTTTATTGCTTGTCTTCTTATCTTCAGATGCATTGCAAAGAAAAACTCTAAAGCATCTTAAATCTACATTTAAATGTTTGTTTTTTTATTACACTTTATTGTGCTTGAGTTTTTTCTTTTATTCTGAAGGTTTTTAAAGAGCCATTTGTTCTGGACATGACTTATGTAACATAAAACATAAAACAATTTATCCCTGAAAAACTTTTATCTGTTTGCATTTGTATTTCAGTTTCAATCCATATCTTTAAAGAGTTTTTTCCCTCCATTTCAGAAGCACAACATTTTATTTCTATCTATATTCTGAAGGACTTTACTGAGGGGTTTGTACATATATCATTTGCATGGTTTTATTTTTGCACTTTATAACATTTTTCTTATTTACTGTATGTAGCATTCCTAAAAACGTTATCTATTTGTGGCTGTGGGTTTCACAAACAATACAATTTTTAAAGGCTATGAGTTTTTTCTCCACCTCAGTAACACTTACATACACCAAAATTTACAGTTTTATTCCTATCTATATTCTGAAGGTTTTTACAGAAGGGTTTGTTCATATATCATTTGCCTGCTTTTATTTTTAAACTTTGTCTGTTTGTGTATTTCAATTTCAATCCATATCTTTAAAAGCCGTTTTCTAAAAATGAGTTTGTTTCTCCACTTCAGCAGCACTTACAAAGACCAAAATGTTCAGTTTTATTCTTATCTATATTCTGAAGGTTTATATAGAGGGGTTTGTCCATAGCATTTGTCTGGTTTATATAACAGTACTAAAACTTTTTATTCGTGACTGTAGATTTCAGTTCCTTTCCATATCTTTAAAAGTTTTCTTCTCCACTTCAGCAGCACTAGCATACACCAAACTTTACAGTTTTATTCCTGTCTGTATTCTGAAGATTTTTACTGAGGGGTTTGTTCATACATCATTCACACCAATTTATACAACATTTTATTCCTTAAAAACCTGATGAAAATGTACTTTTTTATGTCTGTTGATAGTATTTTATGATTTATGGAGTAACTAAAAGAGAAATCCAATACCCCCTCTGTAAAAACCTTGAACTCAACAAAATCCATCAAGAATTTTGAACCTGGCTTTTGAATGTACTGAGACGAATCAAATAGGCAACGTAGGTTGATATCTATTAGTTAACGTTTTACTCTATTTACCTGTGGTGTCTCACCTTAGAATTTGTTGTAATACATTTTGGGACCAAAAACACATTTCCTTCAGGAAATTACTTACAAATTTAGCCATGTTGAACCATAATCTCGAGTTTATGAATTTTTGGAGATGTTCAGTGGAGGTCAAATTCATTTCATGGATGTTTTTCTAGCTCAGAGCAGAGTTGAATTGTTCAGTGGAGAGTAATCCATTGCATTTCTCTTCCCTGTGATCTCCTCAGTTCAGGAAGTGCGTGGTTCAGCTCTTGAGCTGCAGTGACGTCACCGTCATCGAGGGGAACATCAACCAGACCACCGAGCGCGCCGGCATGACCAATGAGAGCAACACAGGAGAGATGTCCGCCATTGCTGGAACCGTCCGATCTAAAACAGAAGAGCATCCCAATGAACGCAGCTCCTGTCCCCAAATTCCCATTCCTGAGAACAAAGTATGTCCGATGTGAAGACACGCGCCAGCACCTCTGTTTGTCACTCATGTTCTCTGGCTGAATGCATATTTTCTTTTGAATGCTGGCATTCAAACTTTAGTCTAAAAATCATTGATCCATCATTAAATTCTGCAGCTTGTGCGCTGCAAAAACACTGAAATATGCAGTGTTGGGGATGAAACTATCTGCAAGCTACCCTTAAAAACGAATTCACTACAAAAACAAGAAGGTGGTTAAAGAGTGCTATCTTTTAAAATATAATTTGCATTTATTTGAAAGCTTTATATTGCAACAGTTTCACAAATATGGATTGCCAAAACTAAAAAAAGAGATTAATTTGCAATACAGTTGTTAATTTAATACAGTTAATATGGTAACACTACTTGAGGCCTTTGTGTATAATGCATTATACAGGTGTTCATAATGTATTGCAATTCATTAAATATTTTCATAAATAAATCATGAAAATATTTAAACCAAAGTTAAAAATGGATTATATTTGCACGATTGCTTGTTATAGCTGAAATTGGTTGTTTGTCATGTGTTTTAATGCATCATACTTTTTAAAGGTGTAACAGTGAGTAAATATATATATATATATATAAGATATTTGTGACTTTGTATCTCACAATTTGGTCTTTTTTTTCTTAGAACTGTGAGTTTATAGCTCACAATATTGATTTTTTTTTCTCGCTTATGTTTTGCACTTTTTTAGTTTTTATTTTTTGTTTGTTTGTTTCCAAAATGGAATAAAAATATAAAAAAAATAATTGTGACACTTTTATAATCCATTTTATCAAGGCTTCAAATCGTGTTACCACTAAAACCATCCTGAAACTATCCTTGCTCTAAAAATACTATGGCAATGCCATGGTACAGTGATATCACAGTATGTCAATATGTGTCCCTGCAGCACAAAAGCAGTTATAAGTAGCACAGATATATTTGTAGCAATAGACAACAATACATTGTATGGGTCAAAATTATCAAAAAAAAGTTTATGCCAAAAATCATTAGGATATTATGTAAAGATCATGTTACATGAAGATATTTTGTAAATTTCCTACAGTAAATATATCAAAACGTAATTTTTTTATTAGTAATATGCATTGCTAAGAACTTCATTTGAACAACTTTAAAGGTGATTGTCTCAATATTTAGATTTTTTTTGCATCTTCAGATTCAAGATTTTAATTGATGTATAAATCTCAATTTAAAAAAATTACCCTCATGACTGGTTGTGGTCCAGGGTCACATGTATATAATGGTTCTAAACCTTGATATTTACATGGAACCCCAAAGTTCTGCAAAGAATTCAATGGAAGAATGATATGAGCACAAATGTTTAAATGCAGTAAACCTATGTGGTCTAAAACACTGCATTTTTTAACAGCTGAACGACTGGAAAAAGTTTATAATTTATATTCAGTTACTCCCCAACACTGCATAAATGACTCCTGACTGTTGAATGTTGATCATCATTTACACTGAACTTTTAGGCTTCATCACTGCAGCAATAGCACAATTATTAAAGAAATCAAACAAACAACAACAACAACAACAACAACAACAACAACAAAAAAAACAGATTGAATGCAAATCAGTCAGGCACTTATCACAAGAATACATGTGTATTTTCAAAATGAAGGGAATAAGTCAACATGCAAACAGACAAACAAGTGCCCTTCAGTGTCGGCATCAAATCAGCAACCGCTGGCGGCCAAACTCAGTCATTCTGCCAACGGTTATGTAATGCTCTACATTTGCAAGTACATCCACAACATCTTAAATCTCCTGCACTGTTATCTTTATCCTGAAAGTCACTGGCATATTTCACTGTATCTGATGCATTATATGTTTATTGTATGCTCTGATCTCTGCTCTGATGATGCAGCTTTCTTGACAACTGAATGTGTTTTTATTTTATTCCTTTATGAAAGGAAAATCAAAATTCAGATTTTTGAGTTCAGACAGATCAGTTCAGCTCTGTTTGCACTTTTATCTATCTATATATATATATATATATATATATATAAATTAACACATTTATCAAGGATGCATTAAATTGGTCAAAAGTGTCAGTAATGTCACAAAATATTTCTGTTTTGAAATAAATGCTGTTCTTTTGAACTTTCTGTTCATCTGTGAATCCTGAAAAATAAAATGCATCACAGTTTCCACAAAATATTGTGCAGCACAACGGTGTTCAACACTGATAATAATCAGAAATGTTTCTTGAGCAGCAAATCAGCATATTAGAATGATTTCTGAAGATCATGTGACACTGAAGACTGGAGTAATGATGCTGAAAATACAGCTGCACATCACAGAAATAAATTACATTTCAACAGATATTCACACAGAAAACAGCTGTTTCAAATTGAAATAATATTTTAAATTTTTTTGACCAAAATAACAGCAGCCTTGGTGAGCAGAAGAGACTTTTCAACAACATTTAAAAAAAAATCTTACTGACCCCAATCTTTTGAAAGTTTGATTTCATGAAAATAATTTTGTCACTGCCAATTGTAAGCTTAAATCTGGGCTTTACAGTAATTCAGATGATCATTGAAAGAAATGGAAGAGTCACCAAATGGAATTGCAAAAATAATGAGGTTTGCAAACATACGGATGCCCGCAGAAGTCAAGCATTATTATGACACTTCTGCCTTATTTTCTTGAGGTCATCTTGACATGAGTATTATCTTGAGAAGACAGAATGATAATACAGTGAGTTTTAATTGGGTTTGGTGTCGTGGATCAGATATAAGAGGGTCACTGAGGTTTATTGAGTCGCAGTCTTACACTCAAAGCACAACGGATGAACCCACTGTATTTGGTGTGTTATTTCTTCCAGCTTCACTCTAGCATGATCCGAGTCTCTGTCAGCGATGCGTTTCTGTTTTCTGTCATGATGACCTGTCTTGAGTCGTGTTTAAGATTCACTGTTATAAGTTCTGCTTGCATGTTGTGAATCCAAAAAATGTGTGTATTTCAGTAGACTATTTTCCAGTGCACCCGCTGTCCATGTAAGATCTTTGTGTTGCATCAACATGAAATTAAATCTTACTTTGTTAATAAATGTTTCTGGTCTTGTGATTCAGGTCAAAGGAAATGTCAGCATAAAACGCATTCATTAAAAACATGCAAAGTTCATGACTTACACGAATGGAAGTTTAATTTTCACCACAGAATAAAATTATTATTATTATTATTTTAAAGTTAATTGTGACATTTCATTTACAATGCAGACTTTTTTTCTCAGAATTGTGAGGTTACATCATACAATTCAGATTGTTTTTTTTTTTTATATTTGTAGTTATATCTCAAATTACCGTTTTTTTTCTTTTTCTTTTTCGTAATGGAAAAAAGAAGGTAATTGCAAGTTTTTATCTAACATCATTGACTTTCCCCCCAGAATTTTACATCTTGCAATTCTTTTTAAAACAGATAAAAATATAATTGCAATTTTTTTAATCTCACAATTTCGATTTTTTTTTTTAGTGTGTATATCACAGTTTTAAGTTACAAACTCAAATGCAAGCTAATATCTTCCAATTATGAGATTTTTCTTAGAATAATGAGTTCACATCTTGCAATTTTCTTCCTGTTTTCTGTGAATTTTGAGTTTATGTTTCGCAGTTTTGGCTTTATTTGAATATATTTCATAATTCTAAGTTTACATTTTGCAATTGTGTTTTTTATAAAAGTATAAAATATTAAAAATAATAATACAAATAAAATTTAAAAAAGTAATTGCGATCGGTTTCTTCAAATTTTTTTGCTTGGAATTCTAACTTTATATTTTGCATTTCTTTTCTTTTCTTTTTTTGGAAATAAAAAAAGGTAATTGCTTTTATCAGAATTACATCTAACAATTGTGTTTGAAAAAAAAAAATAAATAAAGTAATTGCAATCTCACAATTTTGATTTTTTTTTTTTCTTAGAATTGAGAGTTTACGTATATCTCAAAAACTCTCAATTGTGAGTTAACATGCAATTCTGAACATTTCTTGCAATTGGTTTTTCTTAGAACTGAGACATTTAAATTCAGAACTGAAAGAAAAAAAAGTCTGAACTCTGAGATAATTCTTTATTTTTTTCATGGTGGAAATAAGCTTCCATACTGTATATATGTGGGGTGATTAGTGGAGGTAAACTCCAGAGGACTGATATGTATCTGCATCATGATGTCCTCTTCACCCCGTGCTGTGACTCTTCCTCCAGACCACACTGAATAAAACACACTCACCCGCAGGGGCGATGCGCTCACACAGGACGATGATAAATGAGACTGGGAGAGAGCGCACAGCCAATTCCAGACACTCCACCGTCTCTCAGACCTGAATAAGGAGAGAACCTGAGAGAGATGATAGTTTGCAGGCGGTGATTAATTCAAAGTGTAATTTACATGTTTATATAGAGTGCTGCACTCATTTTGATTTATCAGGCTGAGGAAACAGAAACACACACCTTCAGGATGATTAATTGGCCGCTGGAGTGCTTACAGTTGTGTTCAGTCAGAGAGAGAGAGAGAGAGAGAGAGAGAGGGTTCAAACCACTTGCTTCAGTGTTTCTGATGCTCTCAGGTCTGTTTCTGGGCAGCAGGACAAATTAAAGTTACATGCAATTAATAAAATGCAAAAACCTTATACTCATGCATAAATGATAGTAAAAGTCTTATTCAACTTTTGCATGTAACAAATAATATTATATGCAAACAATAAATGCTAAACCCTTTAGTGCATATTTATAATTTAATGACTTCTCAACTTTTGCATGTAACAAATAATGTAACGTGCAAATATTAAAATGCAAAAACCTTTATACTCATGAGTATTTACAATATACTGTAAAAACATATCAACTTTTCCATGTAACAAATAATCTAATATGCAAATATTATAATATGCAAATATCATCACATGCATACATACAAAAGCTTTGCAAATAATGTAACATGCAAATAATAAAACACAAAAAATTGTTAAACCCATGCATATCTGCAATATAAAGACTTATCAACTTTTGCATGTAACAAATGTTGTTATATGCAAAAACCTTACTCACGCACATATATCAGATAGTCTTATTCAAATTTTGCAATTGTTTATGCAAATAAAATGAAAAACCCTTTTTATTTTCATTTTCTCGTTGAACTTTATGTATTCAAATAAGTAAACAAACAAAAAACAAAAAGAAAACCATACGTTCTAAAAACATCAAATATACAAATATAACTAAATTACTAATGATTCATGTTTCACTATTTGTTCTAAGTACTCTAATTTAAAAAAAAAAAATATTCCAGTGGCTTACCAATTCTTTCAGGCAGTATAAGTATATAAGTGGTCTTAAACAACATACTAAACAAAAAATATTGAACAAAAATTATATATTTATTTATTTATTTATTAGTTATATATTAGTTATATATATTCATTCATTCGTTCATTTGCTTGCTGTTCTAAAAAAAAAAATCAACATTTATTACTTTCTTACTCCAAAAAGATAAAAAATAAAAATAAAAATAAAAAAAATAAAAAAATAAATAAAATAAAATAAAATACATACGTTTGTTCTGTGCCACTGATGTTTTGGAGAGGTTAAACAGAAATCAAGTGATGTGCTGAAATACATTCAGGCAAAAGAAACATTATTCTAAAGGCAGCAGAAGTTCTGCACCAGTAAACATAAAGAGAGCAGGTCACTAATCTGAATTGAGCTGTAGTTCCGGACGATCTTTGTCTTTTAATTAAGCTCTGTTTGTTGCAAATTACAAAAGTTTCACGATTGATTAAAGCCACTAAAGCAGCAGAATCACTGTTTAATTACATTAACAGCAGCTCAAACTGAACCACTACATTTCACACCACAGTCAATAAATCTGAATGCTGGGCATAAAATGAGTTTCACTGTAATGGCATCAGCTACAATTGGGCTTTTTTATGCTTTTGCTGTAAAATCTACAGCTGTCTGCTCTTCCATTACTGTTATTCTCAAGCCAGAATAATCTGTCATCATATATCAGATCTTTCACTCGGATCTCATTTTAAGACTCTGGTTTCTAGTTGTGATGGATCTCCTCAGTGTTGTTGTGTCAGATTGATGCTGGCTGTTATTTTAACTGTAAACCTTTTGTATTCTGTATAAATAAACTAGGACTGATTTGCATTATCAGCACTGTACATAACTCATTATTATAATCCATGTGTTCTGTTTACAGTACCTGGTTGCAGGTAGATAGACATTTGTGTCAGTGTCTGTAAATCCATTGTGCAGAATGATGTTCTCAGCAACATCCTGTTTGATGCTTGAACCTGCTGATAAATAGATAAATAAAAACATGCATGCATACATACTAACATACCTACATTTCACACAATAAATATTAAATTAATTATGTTTCACTCTTTGTTCTAAGTACTGTAATTGATAATAAAATGATTCCAGTGGCTTACTGATTCTTTCAGGCAGTATAAGTATATAAGTGGTCCTAAACAACATAAAAAATAAAAAAATAAAAAAATATATTTTTGTTTGTTTGTTCGCTTGCTGTTCCAAAAACAATTCTCACCTTCTTACTCTAAAAAGGTATAATAAAATAAAATTAAATGGATTTTCATATTTTAAGATTAAAAATCTTTTTGAAATATTAAAATCATAAATAAAAGTCAGCAGCAATAGCAGCGACCTGAACAAAACACACTGTGATCAAACCACTGCACTGAAACCTCAGTGACTCCGAGAGACTCGTTAATGAACGAGTTTATAGCCTCACAGTGAATTAAACACGATTTGACTGCAGCGAACGGGACTGAATCCAGTCTGATGATATGGAGACTATCACACCACAAACAAAACACTTTCAAACTACTAACAAGTGGCAGGAATCATCAGAGTCCAGTAAAACTCATGTGCTTATATCTTATGGATGAGCTGGTACTGTATGCATCCTTCAGCTCATGTGAGCCTGAAGACCAGAGATACAAAATTAAACATGAAATAAATCCTGTGTTCTCACATTACTGAAGACAAACAGAGAGGAAACACATCAGCGAGTGAACCTGACTGATAACTAGCTGCAACCATGTATCAGTTCATCACTTTCTACAAAGCAGAAAAACTCTCT
The DNA here is from genome assembly GCA_024542945.1 of allo-octoploid hybrid of Carassius auratus x Cyprinus carpio. NCBI lineage: Eukaryota > Metazoa > Chordata > Actinopteri > Cypriniformes > allo-octoploid hybrid of Carassius auratus x Cyprinus carpio. The sequence continues at coordinate 28,365,203 of CM045038.1, forward strand.
CAAGCTCCTTTGGATATTGTTATCATAATTGTTATGATTTATGGATTACATGATTAGATAGGAATCAATAAGCTGCTGTGTGCTGAGATAATAAGAAATCTTTCTATTCACTCTAGGGAAATATTGTTAAGAAGATTGATTTATTGATTGATTTATTCATGAATTAATTTATTTATTACACTGAATTTCAGCATAAAATTATTTTATTTAGTTTAGTTTATTTTTATTTTATTTTACTTATAATATTAAATTAAACTATTTTTAATTTTATATGCAATTGAATTTCAGTATAAAAATTTAATTTTATTAAATTTTAATTTTTTACTTTATTTCATTTTATATTTTATTTATTTTTGTACACCCATGAATTTTAGCATATATATTTTTACTTTATTTTATTTGACTTAGTTTTACCTTATTTCAGTTATATTTTATTTTATTTTTATACACCACTGCATTTTAGTATAAAATTATTTTATTTGTCTTAGTTTAACTTTATTTCATATATATTTGAAACTGTATTTATTTTTTAAATGACTGAATTTCATTAAACCTTTTGATATTTATTAGTTTATTATGATATTTACTAGTTATTTCATTTTTTATTTTATATACCGAATTTCAGTATAAAAATATTTTGTTTGACTTTTTTACTGTTTTATTTCATTTTATATTTTATTTATTTTTGTATACCCATGAATTTTAGTATGTGTATCTGACCGCTGAGAATCAGATCACCTGAGAAGGACAACAGCAGAGGAGAGAGTCACTGAGAGAAACTTCTGTGGTGTGAAGAACCTTTACAGATTCCATGTAACCATTAATGCCTTTATTTTTAAGTGTGACCCGGCCCATAAACAAAGAAAGTGCCACAGTTCTGCTCAACGTGAATATTACATCACTCACAGACACTGTATTAAACTTTAGATTCAGACAAACATCTACCAAATGCTTCTCCACTTCTCTCTGTTTGAGAGACTAAACAATGGCCACAAAAAAGAACTTATTTTATCTGAAGGACGGTTCAATAAACACTTGAAGACCCTGAGCGTTCAGATACAGCTGCACATACTCCACTGCAAAAACTGCAGCACACAGTATTCTCAGTTTCAGTAGATCTTTTATATTAATTTTAATGCAATTTTAATTTTGTTTTATTTTTGTAACACTGAATATCAATATTTTCAATATTTCACACACACACACACACACGCACACACGCACGCACGCACGCACACGTTTACTTAGCTATCTAAATGGGGACATCCCATAGGCGTAATGGTTTTTAAACTGTGCAAACTGTATTTTCTATCACCCCACACCAACCCTATCCCATACAGAAAACTTTCTGCATTTTTACAATTTAAAAAAAAAAAAAAACAACTTTGTTTACTTTATTGTTATACCAGTTTTACAACTGAGGATGTCCCCAAAGGGAGGTTTTTGGAGATTTTGTCAGGTTTAGCTCACTTTTGGGAACAAATTTGTGTAAAGTAGGTACACACACACACACACACACACACTCTCTCTCTCTCTCTCTCACACACACACACACACACACACACACACACACACACATTCTCTCTCTCTCACACACACACACACACTCTCTCTCACACACACACACACACACACACACACACACACACACTCTCTCTCTCTCTCACACACACACACACACTCTCTCTCACACACACACACACACACACACACACACACACAGGTTGCATCCTTCACAAGGACCTGGTTTTATTTCATGGCTGCAGCTCTCGGCCCGATATCGACCCGTCTGAGAATCCTCGAAGAACACGACGCTGTCTCTGAGTTACAGAGGGATCAATACTGGAGCCCTTAATGTTTATTTTTTGTTGATAAGCGCTTCTTACACGTTTGGGAAGTTAGTTTACACATAAAACACACAGCATTTATTTATTTAATTAAATTGTCTTTGCAATTTAACTTGCACTTTTTTAGTTTTATTTAATTTAATTGTGCACTGCCAGTCTATATGAAGACAGACCTGCTACAGATGCCTCATCTTTTAAACTACTTTCACTCAAATTGATGAAAAGGTCCATAAACAAGGTCCCTCTAGTCTACACCTGATCCATAGTCATCATCTTTAACCTCAACGCTGGCTTTGTTCAGTCGCTCTCTGCAGCATCGCTTGACAATGTTTGCCTTGAAGCATCAAGCGAAGGCTCTAGCACATCTGCGTTCCTCTGAGCTGCGTGTTTTGTCCTCCAGTGACTCACATTCACAGCAAACACTCGCTTAAAATTCACCGGCCCGCAGCGCTCATGCAGGACTATCAGATGCCGGATACAAAAGCGGAATTAAAAATAAGAAAAAAAAACCCCGATGCGTTCCACAGTCTCTGGTGAAGCTGCTCTGGTGCAATTACCTGCTCCTCGTCCAGCGCCGCGTCCTCAATGTGTCAAAACTGATCTATCATCAGCTCTCCAACTGAATGACACCCAACGGACCAGCAGCTCACCTTCAAACATCCTCCTGCCAGAAGAAAATGCAGCGCTGATGCCATTACAAACATCATGTGCTGATCAGAAGATCATCTTCTCAACAGATTAACTCTATAAAACTACTGTCTCTTATCAAAACTTTGCAGTTAAACCTGTTTAAACCTGGGAGTCATCTCATTCATCACCAGTAAAATATGGAGTGCCACAAGGACCTGTCCTAGGTCCCCTGCTATTTTTAATATACATGTTGCCCCTTGGTAATATCATTAGAAAATACGGGATTAGTTTCCACTGTTATGCTGATGATACTCAACTATATATCTCAACAAGACCAGATGAAACTTCTAAACTATCTAAGCTAACAGAGTGTGTTAAAAATGTAAAAGATTGGATGACCAATAATTTTCTCCTATTAAATTCAAATAAGACAGAGATATTACTTATTGGACCAGAAAACATTACACAGAATCTTGTAGATTACAATTTGCAATTAGACGGATGTACTGTTACTTCCTCTACTGTCAAAAATCTGGGTGTTATATTAGACAGTAACTTGTCTTTTGAAAATCATATTTCCCATGTTACAAAAACAGCATTCTTCCATCTTAGAAACATTGCCAAGCTACAAAACATGTTACCTGTTCCTGATGCAGAAAAGCTAGTTCATGCGTTCATGACCTCTAGACTGGACTATTGTAATGCACTGCTAGGTGCTTGTCCTGCATCTTCAATAGTAGAACCTAGGATAGCAAAGTCCACTAAAGGAGGTGGAGCTTTTTCGCATTTGGCTCCCAAACTCTGGAATAGCCTTCCTGATAATGTTCGGGGTTCAGACACACTCTCTCTGTTTAAATCTAGATTAAAGACACATCTTTTTTTCTCAGTTTTTTCACTTTGTCAGACTATATGGGCCATAAAAGCCTGATACACCTTCAACAAATACACACGTTCAAACTTTTCTAACTATTATTTCATGTCAGACTATACAGGGTTAAGGAAGAAACTTTAGGAAGAGCATCAGCGGTGAAAGTCGTCCAGGAGTCAGAAAGCAGAATAGATATGATTTTAAAATACTGGCACCTTTGCATTCTCTTAAATAATGCAGCATTTCTTCCAGAACATTGTTGAAGTTACAGTATACCATCAATTCTCATGTGGGTCACTGTACAGCGTGTGGCAGCTGCTGTCACTAACTTTCAGAAAGTCCAAGTGCAATGCACACAAGTGCTCTAGAATATGTTTTAGGAAACATTTTCACCGTAACTTGGAGTAGCAGAAATGGTCTAACAATTAAAATCTCAATTATTATTTTTACAAGTCTCTAAGCATGAAATGTGCATGTCACTAATGAGTCTGTTTGTTACAGTATATTTAATAATCTTTGTTAACATTAATAAATACAACTGTTACTTCAGGCGTAAAAATTTAAATTAAGTAAAAAAAAAAAAGTAAAGTCAATTTAAAAACAAATGAAAAGCTGCTGCAATGTGAAAACACATTAATGAAAAACCTTTCCTTATAGGCTGATTGGCATGCATAATGAATGTATTTTTTGTGAAAATATCACAGTGCTTGATAATCAAAAAAAGATACAATTTGAGAAATGTCTCAAATCTGAAGTTTCACAGACTAAAATTTAAGTCACCATTAACTTATTTTCCTCTCTTCTGTGGCTCATCTTCATTTGACAGCAGATCTTTATCAAATCATAATTAGTCATTTAGTTTATTTTCCTTTTATGGTGCTGTTTTGGATCTCAACAATCCAGTCAGCAGCTGTGACACATAAACACAGTATTGGTTTAAAACGATCCATTATTTCAAATAAATAAAATGACAACATTTTTTAATCAGTGTCATCAGTGAAACTCAAGAACTGGTTGAGCAACTACAAAAAATGCACTAAATATGTTTTCATTTCAACAACTGCACTGTAATATCAGATTTCGTGCTTTATTACCATGATGGACAGTGTTTTCATGTAATCTTCTTCAGCTGATTGTATAAATACAAATATTTTATAAACACGTCCCATATGCAGGTCTCAGTTGTCTGTAATAAAAGCTGAATTTGCAACTCCATGAGCAACTTGTGGTATAGACAGCAAATATCTTCTTTCCTCAGTGGAGCAAAACTGATCCCCAGCAAAACCCAGGACAAACACTGAGGCAGAGCATCCAATGCAGCAGAAAAACACAATAAAAACAATGATGCAACCGCCTGCTAACACCAACAATACATCCATACCACTCACAAACAGCATGTTTACATACAGTATGCTTTCCAGCGACTGTCACATCACGTGGAGGATTTGCAGAAAACAACCGTCCTGATATCTACACACACAATAAACGAGCAATACTTATAATAAAACAACAGTCCATGTATACATTACATTTTTGTTTAGTTTATGCCAGTGTATACAGGTCCTGGATGTTGTTTTGTTGCAGACGGGATCAGATTATAGCAAGCTCTTATAGTCAAAGTTGTCTGTGTGTCCAAATCATAGGTCCAAATCCGTCTGTGACGGGACAGATCTTGTCTTTTTAAAGAAAGATGGATTGTGTATTGATGAGAGTGAAAGCAGGTGAGTGCTGGTGTAATTCAGATCTACGCAAACGCTTTGGATGGATCCCATGAATACAAACCCAGAGAAAAACACCACTGAATGGAAAGCTTCTGGCATAAAGAGAGAACACACCAGCTGCATGCTCCAGTTGTGTAATGTAACAAACTAATAAACGTTGTATTTTAATATAGTAAATCTATATCACATTACAAGTGCTGTTTTTTCTCCAGATATATGTCCCTGCAGCACAAAAGCAGTCATAAGTAGCACAGGTTTATTTGTAGCAAAAGCCAACAATACATTGTATGAGTCACAATTATAAAAAAAAAAAAAAAAATGCCAAAAATCATTAGGATATTAAGTAAAGATCATGTTCCATGAAGATATTTTGTACATTTCGTACCATAAATATATCAAAACTTAATTTTTGATTAGTAATATGCATTGCTAAGAACTTCATTTGAACAACTTTAAAGATGAGTTTCTCAATATTTAGATTTTTTTGCTCCCTCAGATTCCAGATTTTCAAATAGTTGTATCTCGGTCAAATATCGTCCTCCTAACAAACTTGTTTAGCTTATTTATTCAGCTTTCAGATGATGTATAAATCTCAATTTCAAAAAATGTAACCATATGACTGGTTTTGTGGTCCAGGGTCACATATCAGCATGACAACAAATGTAATAATCATTTTATAAAAGTTTAATAAAGTTAGCATTACGTGGCTTACATTTTAAACACAATATTGCTTGTTTTTGCTCAATATTGATAACGAAAATAGTTCCAAACAAAGATTACAATACTGTTTTGCACGTCTGAGCGACGGACGGTGTTTAATTATTGAATGGAAAAGCTTTTTGAATGAATCCGTTGAATGAATGATTCAGTGACTCACTCATTGAAATGCTTTGTTTCTGAATGAATCAGTCGTTTAAATGAATCAGTTGAATCTCAATGAATCACTCATCAACAGTGATTTGCTGCCACCTACTGGTGGTTTTAATTTTACATTTCAACTATTTTTTTTTTCATGTTTTAAATTATTTCAAATATCAGCATTCAATGTTTTTTTGTTTGTTTTAACACAGCTTTATTTATGCATTTGTACCTGCAGGTCCCCTCTGAGCTACATTAAACTGTGTAAACAGCCAACATCTAAATGTTATTTCAGGTGCAGACTCCAGAAATGTTTTCTTATGCTGGAATGAAAGACACTATAAGTACCGGATGAAGTGCCTCTTATTCTTACCCAAAGATACTAAATAGACTTTTACTTTCAATACTTCAACTTCTACCAAAGTCAGTTTCTGGTAAGATATCTGTACTTTTACTGAAGTGTGGCTTTCAGATTCTTTATCATGCTCCTCATTCACAGATGTGAAGATCATGGACTGATGCATGATCTGGAGAAAGATGCTGAGATTATGTGGTTATCGTCACCTGTGTTTGGCTCTTCACCTTTGGCTTCAACATCCGTCTCCGTTGTGTTTCTCAATGATTCTCAGTCTTCTCCATCACAGCCTCATATTCATTCAGTCTCATCTGATGGGGTTTCATACATATAGATTTAGATAAACAAAACAAAACAAAAAATCTATAATATTGGGGAAAATATATATTTTATATTTCATAATATTTAAGTTAGCTGATACATGATTTAATTTCAGGTTCAGAATGTGTATTTGAAAAAAAAGGGGGGTTTAGCAGCTTTGTTGTTTGTTAGATCTTCAGTATGAGCATCATACCTCATCATAATCATTGTGTGAGCAGATCTGAATCAGAGCGAGTGTGTAAGAGTGTGTGTGTGTGCACCTCTCCTCTCAGTCACTGACATCCATCTGTCTGACTTTATTTCTCTCCTGTAGAAATCACTGGCATTTCTAATCATGACCCAGTTCTCTCAGTAACTCCCGCATGCCTCTGACCGCCGTCTTCCCTCAGAGACAGACCAAAAGATGAACAAAACACAGAAAGTAGGATGCAGGAACACAACTGGACTATTAACAGGGCAACCAGAAAAAAATACATAAATGAGGAAGCAATCCAAATAATGTTCTAGGTTCAGTATTTATGCATCTGACAGATGTTTTTTTATACAAAGTGACTTACTGTACATTGCTGCATTCAAGGAAACTTCTGATCAGTTCATGCATTCACTGAAAATCAAACTCATGATAGTGTTGTTTCAGTATCATTGATGTACTATTACAGTTTTTGCTTATATTTTGAATTGCTTTCATTTTAAATGTAAAGGTTCAGTAATTTTGTTGTTTTGTTATTTTCATTGGCTTTTGTATTTATTCTATTCTATTCTACTCTATTCTATTCTTTTGTTTTTATTAATTTTCATAGTTTTTAAAGTTTTATTATTTTAAGGTTTATTTTGTTTCATAGTTTTATTTTTTTTAGTCTTTTAAATTTTTTTTAAAAATATGTTTAACTCTTCTTTCAAAAAACAAAACAAAAACAGAAATAAACAGTACTCCGGCAGGTAGAAAAGCAGAAGATTGCACACAAATTATTTATTAAAATACTTTAAAGTGTCTAAATCAAAATTTTGGTGACTAAAAGATCATTAATATTCACTAATATCATTTCAGCTGCACTGACACTATCAGATGTGAACAAAACTTGAACTAAACTGAGCTGTATTGGATAAATAACACTAACTTTGTAACACTGAACTGAAATGACATTAACCTGCATTGAGTTGAATAATTACACTGTAGAGCTGCTTAGCTGAAACTGAAGTTGATTCATAACAGATGTATTTTACAGTACACACATTGCACTGGTCTGACATTAACACTTATGAAGTGACTATGATTTGTGCTGAAATGAGCTGCTGTGGTAATTGATATGATGCCACAGATGCTGTAGAAGGCGTTTAACTCAGACTGAACTCTTCAAAGGCTCTCAGGTGCGTTCGGTTTATTTCTCCTCTTCACACTGGAGAAAACAGCAGAAGGTTCTGTATGGTGACGCAGAATAAGAGCTTTAAACATTAATGTGACACACAGAATAACCTCTCACAGAGCATGTGATTTCCCCAATCTGATCCTGATCCCAGCCCTGTGGGAAAACTGTGGCTGTACAAAACGATCATGTCAGATTTCCAGCAACAGAAATCCCTTTGTACCTGAGCTGAAGACTCTCATCGACCGCTGCTTTTTCTTGAAGATTTCTTACAGTTTCTGCTGACTTAAATCAGTTAAGTTAATGCAAACGGGTCTTAACTGCTAAAACTGAGCTTATTTCTTCTTAAAAATGTAGTAGTGTGCCATGTGCACGGTATTATTGTTAACCGGATCAAATGAGGTCATTACAGTAAAGTGCTTCAGTTCAGCTCAAGTGCCTTCAATATTTTACCGTAATAACACTTTCAATCAGTCATTTGAAATAGCAGTTATAATTAATTCCAAATATAAAGCTTTGAGTCTTTTTGTTGTCTTATTCTCTTCAGTTCTCTGTCTCCTGCCTGCTCCAGTACAGTGAGTTTCCAGAACTGATCTTCAGTGATCAGACGCACCATTTCAGTCTGCTGGAGCACAAAACAGCGGAACAAAATCCCACAGACGTGCATCACACTAGACTACTGAAACTACACAGCAACAGCAAACAACACCCTAGCAACAACACCGCAACCACACAAAACATCCTAGCAACAACACCGCAACAACACAAAACATCCTAGCAACATTCTAATGACACAGAACATCACAGTAACAGCCTAGCCACACAGAAGACCCTAGAATCACCTTAGCGACCACACAATACACCCTAGCAACACTCTAACAACTACACAGAACACCCTAGCAACACTCTAGCAACCACAAAGAACACCCAAGCAACATGCTAGCTGCACTGAACACCCTGGTGACCACAAAAAATACCCTAACAACACTCTAGCAACCACAAAGAAAACCATAGCAACACCCTAGCCACACAGAACACCCTAGTAATCACACAAAACACCCTTGCAACAATACAAAACACCCTAGCAACATCCTAGTAACCACAAAGAACATCCAAGCAACAACATATAACACCCTAGCAACACTAACAACCGCAAACACCATAGCAACACCCTAGCCACACAGAACACCCAAGCAACACCCTAGTGAACAAACAAAACACCCTAGTAACACTCTAGCAACCACATACAACACCGTAGTAGAACTCTAGCAACACAATAGCAACACCATAGCCACAAAGAACACCCTAGCAACACCCTAGTGAACAAACAAATTACCCTAGTAACACTCTAGCAACCACACACAATACCCTAGCAACTACAAAGAACACCATAGCAACACCCTAGCCACACAGAACACCAAAACAAACTATCTAGTGACCATACAAAACACCCTAGTAACACTCTAGCAACCACATACAACACCGTAGTAGAACTCTAGCAACACCATAGCAACACCCTAGCCACAAAGAACACCCTAGCAACACCCTAGTGAACAAACAAAACACACTAGTAACACTCTAGCAACCACATACAACACCGTAGTAGAACTCTAGCAACACCATAGCAACACCCTAGCCACAAAGAACACCCTAGCAACACCCTAGTGAACAAACAAAACACACTAGTAACACTCTAGCAACCACATACAACACCGTAGTAGAACTCTAGCAACACCATAGCAACACCCTAGCCACAAAGAACACCCTAGCAACACCCTAGTGAACAAACAAATTACCCTAGTAACACTCTAGCAACCACACACACACAATACCCTAGCAACTACAAAGAACACCATAGCAACACCCTAGCCACACAGAACACCAAAACAAACTATTTAGTGACCATACAAAACACCCTAGAAACACACTAGCAACCACACAGAACACCCTAGCAATCACACAAAATACCCTAGCAACACCCTAGAAACCACACAAAACGCCCTAGCAACACTCTAGCAACCACACAAAACAACCTAGCAACACTCCAACAACCACAAAGAACACCCAGCCACACAGAACACCCTAGCAACACACTGACAACCACAGAGAACACCCTAGCAACACTCTAACAACCGCAAAGAACACCCTAACAACATCCCAACAACCACAAAGAATACCCTAGCAACACACTATTGGTGGCCAACCAGACCATTTTTTTTTACTATGATCAAATCTCAGAAATAATTTCTCCCACAACGTTTTATTTATCAAAAGAAGAATAAGTAAATGGGAGGGAGCATTTTGCACTTTGCAAATTGCAAAAAATGAAATGATTGTTCTCATCATACAGTAATCACTGAAGATGTTGCATCGCCGCACCTTTATAGCCCAGACAGCATCAGTGTTTCTGCTGTAGTTTTGCCGCGTTGCTTCCAGTGCTCGTCACATTGCCGTGGGCTTTGGACTACTATGAAAACATGCTAAATGAATGGCAACATCTAACCTAACGCAAACTCTGCCTGCTCATAAGCTTCAGGTGAAGCTTCAGTTTTCTTTTCACAATACAGACTTGTCCTACGTCATTATGAATTTAAATATTTATAATGCATCCCTGGCTTTGGCAGAAACCGGAGGAGGGGTTATAAAAGTTTGAATAAGCTGGAATCAAACTCTGGCTCTTTTGGACTCGAGGCCGCAGCAGTGATCATCAGACCATCAACATGCTCAAACATCATTATGCTTCTTCACTGACTATGAATAGTGAAGTCGGGCACAGAAGCCCACGAGTCTGTAAACAACTTTCACAGCAGACGCACATCGGTTTCCCAGCCTCTGATAAGTCCAGGGGATTTAGCACATTGGTTTCTTACTGGAAAACATTCACATTATCATGTCCCTCTCTGCACGCCAGTTGGCAAGCACAATCCAAATGACATTAAGGCTATCAGGAGATCAGTAATCCGCTCACACTGTTACTGCGGGAACACGCAACGTTTCGCTCAGATGGATGCAGCACTGCAGAAGAAACTTTACTCCTGGAAACACTTTGGTATTCAAACAACCACACAGTCTCCCACACAACAGCTGGACGGACAAACACCAAACCACCGTCACGCTGATGTATGTGATGATATGCAGGAGAAAAAGAAAAGTGCAAATAAAAATGCAAATTTAAAACAACCGTTTCTCACGTTGATCTAGTCCTGTTTCCTTTATTCTGTGAAACACAATGAGATGTTAGACAGTGTGTGTGATGCTCTTTTCTATACAAGTAGTGAATGGTGACTTATACAACAAAAGAGATTGTGATATGAGTGTTAGTAAATTATGACAATTTTTCGTATCACTTTACAATAAGGTTCCATTCCATTAACTTCTTTAGAGAAAGGAATAGCTCATGCAAAAATTAAAATCTGCTGAAAATGTGCTCACCCTCAGGCCATCTGAAATTAGGATGAGTTTGTTTCTTCATCAGACTTGTAGAAATGCAGCATTGCATCAGTGTCTCAGCAATGGATGTGAATGGGTGCCGTCAGAATGAGAGTCCAAACAGCTGATAAAAACATCACAATAATCCACAAATAATCCACAGCACTCCAGTCCATCAGTGAACATCTGGAGAAGACAAAAGATGAAACACATCCAGCATTAAGATGTTTTTAACTAAAATATGATTCCATAATCCATAATAACACTTCCTCCAGTGAAAAAGTGCATCTCCTGTTGTGTTTCATATCAAAATCCACATATTTGTTTAGAGCTGTTTTGGCTTGTAAACAGTGCTTGATCTGTGCAGATTTCTCTCCTGATTCAGACCAGAACACTTTTTCACTGGAGGAAGTGTTATTATGGATTATTATTATTATTATTAGATGCACTGCATCTAACCCATCCAAGTGCACACACACAGCAGTGAGAAGTGAACACACCGTGAACACACACCCGGAGCAGTAGGCAGCTATATCCAGCGCCCGGGGAGCAACTGGGGGTTCAGTGCCTTGCTCAAGGACACTTCAGTCATGGGTATTGAGGGTGGAAGAGAGCGCTGTTCATTCACTCCCTCCCCCACCTACAACTCCTGCCAGCACCGAGACTCAAACCTGTGACCTTCGGGTTACAAGTCCAATTCTCTAACCATTAGGCCACAGCTGCCCTAATGTTTTTAAGGCAGCTGTTTATGAGCACAAAATAGTGTCTGTTTCAGACAAGAGCCACTAGAATAGAGGAGAGGAGCTGATTCTGTAATAGAGCGGGACACCTGTGATCAATAAAGCCTTCAGACAGGAAAACAGCTCACTGAACTGTAATTGGACATTAAGAGCAGTCTAATTAAGAGCACCGCAGTCTTTTCATTTGCATTCATGAACAAAAGCTTTAGAGAATTCCAGAGGACAGAGTGCCAAATACAAGAGAAAAACAGAGGGAAATACATGAATAAATAAACAAGACAATGAAATGTACACAAAACAAAAGAAATGCACTTCTAATGTAAGGCAATGCAAAAAAAAAAAAAAAAAAAAGAAAAGAAAATGTAAGACCAGGTTGAATATTCAAGGCTTACAAAAATATGTTCTAAGAATGTTTTACTAACATTTTCATAAAGTTAGGAAAACATTATTTCTGAATGTGCTCGGAATCTTCGAAACTAACAGGTTTTTTAATATTTTACAAATGTTTTCTCTGTCTTATGAACATTAATGGAACATTCCATTGTATCACGTAGAGAATATTATGAAAATGTTACTTTTCAGTTGTTCTCTGAAATGTTCTGAAACAATTAGTAGCATTTACAAATTGTTAGGCAAACATTCAACTAAAATGTTTACAAAATGTTCCATGAATGATGTATAAATGATGTTTTAAAAACACTATTAAAGTGAAACAGTGAAATGGACAATTTTCTTGTCATTGTTTTAACATTACATTGCTCTTCACAAAAATGTAAAGACTACTAACTACTACTTTATATTCTACTAACTTTATTTTCACCCAAAATATAGCATTTTTTGAACATTTATTTTTATTATTTTAAGAATGTTAAAATGTCCAGTTTTCTTGCCATGATTGTACAAATGACATTGTAACATTAGTATGTTCCGAGAATGTTGATTGAATGTTGAACATTTTCTCTCAATGCTTTGAGAATGTTTAAACATTCATTAATTCCATAAACATTACTTCAAGAACCTTTGCCCTAATATTTATATAACTTTTTAAAAACACTGTTCTGAGAATTTTCTCTGTTAGATGGGTCACCAGTGTCATTTGCTTCCAGTTATTTTAGTCGCACAAATCGTCTCAGGTTATGCATGTAACCATGGTTCCTCGAGAGGGAACGAGATGTTGTGCCCCCTAGGGGGCACATTGGGGTATGTAGTCTACATGACCGGTGACTGTGTGTGTGAAACAATGCCAGTCTATTGGCCTTCCTGGTCTAGGACGTCATAGCAGGGATGCCCGGAAGTATAAAAGGGCACCTGCTGAATACGTCATTCACTTAGTTCACTTATCATGGTTACATGCATAACCCGAGACGTTTCCCTTCTAGGGAACTCCACACTGCACCCGCTAGGGGGCACATTTGAGAACAAAATCCAACCATGTCGTGCTGAGGCACATGTCTGTCCACCTGGTGGGAGAGCACCAAGGAAGCGACAGACATACACCAAGACTTTCCTCAGAAAGGAGCCATGCCACTGACACCACAGGCCACTCACACAACTTGGCAAAAATGGGGGAACCCAAATAGATCAAGGGGAACATCCCACCCAAGTCAGGTACGCAGCTATCCTCAGATAGCTATGGTACATGCGTAATATAGCCTGGATACACAAGACCACTGTAGAGGCTAACTAGAAAGCCTCTAGAGGAGCTCAAAAATGGCTACTTAAATCCTGGAAGGAGAAATAACTGCTGAGCTAGAACACAGCTATCCTCAGATAGCTATATCCTAAGGTTCTTATGGCGGCTTGTAGACCATAACCATCCTGGTTATAAATGCGGGTCCCCAAACCAGGTCAGTCCCAGAGGCTAGTGAATCATTGTGTTATTGACCAGAAGCTCACAAGAGGGAGACTCCGACTGTCAGTAAATTATCCGCTCAGAGCTTACGCATAAAACAGATGCTAGACTTTTGATTTTGTCTATGAGCCTCAGCTCTAGTCCGATCATCCTCTTTAGAAGAGGATTTGGAGCACAGAGGAATGAATTTCCTTAAGGAGCCATTTGTGCCTTCGCCTCCCTGAAATTCTCCACAACCGTCTTTCTCTTTCTTTCCGATGGCCAAGAGATTGATCCACAGATGTCTCTCCATAGCCACCATCACCACCATTGAATGCCCAATGGCAGCAGCAGTTTGCTTGATGGCGTGCAGAGCCAAATCTGTGGTGTGGCACAGCTCTTTCACCTCCTCAGGTGACAAACCATTGCCCTTATCCAAATCCTTCAAGTCAGCCTGACGTGTAACACCGCCATGGTGTGCAAAGCAACACCAGCTTGACCCGCTGCTACATACGCCCTGCCATTCAAGCACGGAGGAGTCTGAAGCCAGAGTCTTCAAAGAGGATGACTCACCCTGCGAGACGTCTCACAAATGTCTCTTCAGGAGGGGGCATCTCACGTATCTGCACTCAGCCACACCCTCAACATTAGCGTAGTCAGCGTGTTGAAAGGGATGCAACTGAAAGGAATACGGTTACCCCCAGGACTTAGATATCTCCATGTAGAGATCTGGGAGAAATGATAGATTCCCATGGGCGGGATGATCAAGACCGCACTTGCTCGCACTTTCATCAACCTCTTTATCCTCGCCATTATGATTAGAAAAGCCCAGTAGGGAGCTTTAAGGATCAGATGATTCCAATGAAAGTCAAGTCAAGTCACATTTATTTATATAGCGCTTTTAACAATACAGATTGTGTCAAAGCAGTTTTACAGTAGTAAATAGGAAAACAGTGTCAATAATACAAAATGCTAATAGTAAACACTCAACTTTCAGTTTAAGGCAGTTCATCATTGAAATCAGGGATGTCATCATCCAGCTCAGTTCAGTTCAAATGGTATCTGTGCAATCAAGTCGACGATATCGCTGGAAATGAAGTGTCCCCAACTAAGCAAGCCAGAGGCGACGGCAGCAAGGAACCAAAACTCCATCAGTGACAGAATGGAGAAAAAACTTTGGGAGAAACCAGGCTCAGTCGGGGGGGGCAGTTCGAAACCAGCAGTTCAATTCCAGGCTGCAGCAAAGTCAGATTGTGCAGAAGAATCATCTGTTTCCTGTGGTCTTGTCCCGGTGGACATCTGGTCTTTACAGGGGATCTGTCTCTGGGGCTCTAGTTGTCCTGGTCTCCGCTGACATTCAGGGCTGTAGAGGTCCTCTCTAGATGCTGATCCACCATCTGGGCTGGATACGTACTAGATCCAGGTGACTGCAGTGACCGGTTGACCTAATTAATGCAGCCTAAAAATCCTTTAACGTATTTGAATATTAGAAATGTAACCCCTCGTTTCTTTAAAGCTGTTACTCTGAGGGGCTCAACAGATTTTTAACATGTACTGATTAAAATACTCTTCACAACACAAATGATCTTTGTATCCTAATTTATTCTTCCCACAAGTGTATATATACATACAGGAGCAAAAATCAACAAACAAACCATAATCAATTTAAACGCCCTTTGTCTTTTAATTCTGTCAATGATTTGAAATAAACTTCCGTATAAAATAAACTTCGTTCCATGTACAGCTGAAGTAGGAGAACTGATGAGTGATGAGATGATGTTTTAATCCGCAAAGTTATTTGAGTGCGATGCAGTGTTAGTATTCCTTTAACCCACAATGTCGTTGGCGTTTGGCGTGTTGCTGTCCTGTGTGCCGCGTTGGATAAACACACACCTCATACCCAGAGGTGATTTAAGATATATCCAATCAATTACACCCGAAGAAAGCAATCATTTGTAGAACAGACTACTGCAGACAGATAAATAAAGTCCTTTCTAAAAGTTAAATAAACCAAACCATACTCACAGCTGAGAAGAAACTCAGAGTTCCCAACCAAGGACTTTCATAGAGCAAGCTGGTAGCATGAGTTCAACTAAATGGTTTCCCTCTACCAAACAAACTGACTTACTCTATGGTGAACAGGCTTATATGTCCGGTTACCTCCAGGCAATATCGCCCTCAAGCTGCTCCTAGTGGTACTACATGTGACCCAAATACATCACCTATGAAACCACCAAGAAAAGTGGAGCGAAACTACAATAATAAAACCAAGTAACGTTTTGTACGTTACAATGTGTTATGTGTAAGCCAGGTTAAAGAGATGGGGTCTCAGAGTGTGTCTGCCTCCTGAACAATGTTAGGTAGGTTATTCCAGAGTTTAGGCGCTAAACAGGGAAAGGATCTGCCGCCCGCAGTTGACTTTGATATTCTAGGTATTATCAAAATGTTTTTGAGTTTTGAGAACGCAGCGGATGTGGAGGACTATAATGCAATAAGAGCTCGTTCAAATACTGAGGTGCTAAACCATTCAGGGCTTTATAAGTAATAAGCAACATTTTAAAATCTATACAATGTTTAATAGGGAGCAGTATGAAAAGTTTGCATCATTGGTACTCTTCTTTTATCACTGCGAAGCTGCCTTGAAGCAGTCTTGTATAAAGGGCTATATAGAAAGTTTTCTGACGTCATATTTAAGAGATGTGACATCATCAGACCAGTTTCTCCAATCAGTATTTCATTCTGTCTTCACTTGTATTGACCTCGTCCAGCAATGAAACACAATGCTGTATTGTTGCGGATGACCTCATCTGCTGCAGTTTTCCTCTCAGCAGCTCAATTTTCTCAGTTTGGTCTCCAGTCGTCTGTGAAATCTCCTTTTCCTTTTCAATCTTCATCTTTGAGTTTTAAATCTGTAAGGAACAAAGACTCCGAGAAACTCTCAAAGAGTTCCAGATCATTAAACTGCCTTAAATGCTGCTTGGATATTTAGCTTCAACTATTTTATTTCCATTAATATCAAAATATATTGAATTACTGTCAATCAAAACTGCAACACAATGAATTTTGTTAATGTTATGAATTAGATTTAATTTTCCATTAATGTTTTAGTAATTTTGTTGTGTTTTTATCATTTTTATATATA
>CM045038.1:28384808-28412308 GCA_024542945.1 allo-octoploid hybrid of Carassius auratus x Cyprinus carpio
GGATGAATTCATTAATCTGTAGATTTTTAGGTAGAGAACTATTTATTTTCAGGCATTGTTTATGATTTTGTTGATAAATAGCAATGCTAGCGCACCTTCACATTCACCATCAGGATCCTCTCCGTTTCTCTTTTGCAAATAAAACACACAAACCAGTTCATTTTGTGTTACTAATGTCTAAAACGGGAGACGTTGTTATTAAAATAAATGAGAATTAACAATTTCCACCCACTGAGAAGGTTTTTTTTTTTTGCATTGTAAATTTGTGAATATTTAAGAGCTCTGTGATTAACATTCAATCAGAATTAATGACAAACTCTGATGTACTGGATTATGGATAATGTTCTTATTGCACCGGGTTGAGAAACTAATTAATCAGAAACTCAGAATAATTCATAGTGTGCATTAATTTCAGATATTATTAGCTTGATTATTTGGGGTTTTCTGGAACGTGTCAAACCTTACTTGGATTCTAAAGAGCAGATCTGCATGTGTTTACACTCATTCATGATGCAAAGACCCTTTCTTTGTTCAGAATCCTGGTTTATCCTGGTCTCTTCTGGTTTTCCTGCTTCGTCACTGATCAGAAAGTGTTTCTGCGCCTGTTTTCATGCAATTATAGACACAAAACTTCTCCAGCAGATGAGAGAAATAACACAGAGACAACACAAAACAGATCTATATACACAAACACAGATATATTAGAGGAAAAAGTCAAGTGATGCTCATGTTTGGACTTTAATTTCATTTATTACTGAAGGTTTTAGATGATCAATATATGTTTGACAGCAATGTTTCAAGACCTACAATAGATGCACATAACTGTCTTTAAGCTTTCACTTTGAACACTAAAAGAGAAGTCAAAGAACAAACAATGTTTAATTTCAGAATATTAGTAAATGAGTTTTATTTCAGTGAAATCTCCCAAACATCTCCAGCCGTTCATGTAACCACTAAATTAGGAAGTCCGTAAATAACAAAGTTGAACGCAGAAGGAGTTTTTCTCTGGATGTCTTCAGAGGAAACGTCTTCCATCTCGTCTGCTGTGAGATAAGAAAAACCACAACATCTCTTCATCTCTTATTATTTTGTGGTTATTTAGTTTCATAAACAGTCAGATGTGCACATGCTGCAGGAATGAAGCAAACAAACACAGAGACCTGTCGGGCCGGGCGAGTTTCCCCTGACTTCTGTCTTTTCTGACTTGTGTGTCTGTAAAACACGAGCGGCTCGTCCTGACGTCAGTCCTGCTCTCAGAAGATCTAGAGCCGTGAAACACACATCAAGGTGATATCAGAAGTGCTTCTGAACAAGCATCACGTGTCTGTAAGTGTGTAATATAACCCTTTGTTATTATAGTCGTTAAAACTGAAACTAAAACTGTAGGTTTTTCCCTCATACCTTAACTAAAAAATAATACATTGAAAACTTTATTTATTTCATAATTCTCTAATGTTTGAGAATCAGTAATGTCCTTTAATACCACTGAAAAAATTCACATAGTATTATAGTTTTTATTAATATTTTGAATCTGTTTAGTTTTCATTTGATTTTTTCTAAGTTTTAGTGATTTTTGTGTATTTTTTAATGTTTATGTTTTTAGATGTTTTATCTGTTTATTTTTTCAATATATAAGTCTATATAAATTTGATACATTTTTATTTGCTATTTTATTAAAACTTAATTAAAATGAGAAATGCACTTGAAATAAAATAAGCATTAACTGAAATATTAAAGGATATTATTTTATTTTAATACTCCACGACAAAATGACTAACACTTCAACAAAAAAAAAAAAAAAACTGAAATTAAATCAAACGTTAGAAAATGACTTCAGGTCGAGGGTTGGATTCCCAGTGAATGCATGAAGGCAGTATAATTTGTTCTTGGATAAATGCATGAGTGTAAGTGTGTGATGGACTCACTGTCCATGAGCGAGCGCAGGTTTTGTGCGTTTGCTGCGGCGCTGCTGTGCCACTGGTTGAGCAGGACAGAATGAACCCCGCTGAGAGTGAAGAGATACGCCGAGCCGAGCGCACCGTCTGAAGCACGACTGGACCGTCTGAAGAAAGTGAAGCTGACAGTGAACCACAGAGAAACATCATGACAGAAAACATTCTCAAAAAGCGAAGAGCTGAGGATGAAAAAGTGTTCTGCAAGGTCATGGGTTCGATTCCCTTGGAAAGCAAGAGTTGATCATATTTATTTGCATGCAAAGTTGCAATGCAACGTAAGAGAATATTTTCATTTAAACACAGAAAATGACATAAAACTAGTATTTTTCAGATTCTTGACTATTTTTAGTCCACTAATCTATTGTAAGTTTATCTGTGACACTGGAGACGCTGCAGACTCTATGAAATCAGAACGGCATTTGTGTCTTTAGCTTGATGTTGATGATCTCAGAGCTCATCGTTTCAGATTTGCTGCATTCATCTGTGCATGCTTGATCTGGATTTGGTGCAAATGCACATATGATGAATCCGGCCCGAGTAAAGAGCACTGAAGCACGGTTTATTTAGGGTTATTATACTTAAACTAAAACCGTAAAACATTTAAGTTACTTGAAATAAAATTAATGTTGATTGAAATGCATAACAATATATAAAACATTTTATTTCAGGTTAGTTGCCAAGGCACCTTTAGTAACATTTTATTTTATTGTGTCGTGGTTACAGATGTTACATGTACTTAATATTATAATAACAATAAATTATGCATAATTACATGCAAGTAACCCTGAGCCAAGCCCTAATCCTAGCCCTAACCATATAATAAGTACATGTAGGTAATTAATATTACTCAGTACTTAAATGTATAATTGTACTGTAACAAAAACAGCTTAAAATAAAGTCTAACTGCAACTTTTCTAATTTTTATCTAGTTTAACTTTAAGTGCTAAAATAAACTAAACTATAAATAAAAATATAGTTAAAAAATAACTATAAAAACTATAGAGATATATTAAATAGTTAAAAATGACAAAAACACACAGCAAATTTTGCAAAAAATGTTACAATTAAAATGAAATTAAAATATAACATGGAAAAATATAAAAATAAAAACTATATCCTTACCAGTGTAATTTTATTTTATTATTATTTTTTTAATTAATAGTTTCAATTATTTATATTTTTTATAAATATTTTATTCATCTATTTCTTTTTTTTTGAAGTACAGTATTTTAGTACATCAAGTTAAACTAAATGAAAATGACTTTGCAACTAGAAGAAATAAAATAAGTTCAAGTTTCATGTATACAATTTTTTTTTATTTCAATTAATATTTTAATGGTTTTGCTTTTATTTATATCTAATACTACTGATAATACCATTTGCAATGACAAATTTGGTTTTGAATTAGTAAAGAAGCAGTGGCCTCGATCACCTTCAAGAGATCAATAAAGTACAAATCAATAAATCAAACAGAATAATTCTGTTCCTCTGAATATTTTCAAGGCAACATCCATGAGATGCCTTCTGGTCATCAGTAAATGCAGCACGCAGTCATTAAAACCATGAAGACTAATGCATACAAAGGTATACGGTGTTAAAAAAGTTTTGTTTCACCTCTTCTGGACGCTGACTCTGTTCTGACCGCTTTCAAAGAGAAAAACCATCTGACATCCTGCGGAAAAACCAACACAGAGAGAACAATGAGAAAAAAAGAAAGAATAATAAAACAGCATAGTTTAAGAGCGTTAGTACATGACAAAGCAACACTCAGCGTGATGTAAAAGCCCAGCTGTGATT
This sequence comes from allo-octoploid hybrid of Carassius auratus x Cyprinus carpio, assembly GCA_024542945.1. NCBI lineage: Eukaryota > Metazoa > Chordata > Actinopteri > Cypriniformes > allo-octoploid hybrid of Carassius auratus x Cyprinus carpio. The sequence goes on from CM045038.1 coordinate 28,388,561, forward strand.
GATCTGAATCCCTGAAGAACGGCTCTATGAACGCTGGAAACACTCATTAGTGTAAGAATGAGCTCGTCTGTTGTGTGCTGAGTGGATTAAAGCTGCGAATGAGGATAGTTCACCCAAAAATGACAATTCTGTCATTAATTACTCACCTTCATGTCGTTCCAAACCCCTTAAATATCTTAATTTGTGTTCTGAGGATGAACAAGTCTTACATGTGTGGAACGACATGAGGGTGAGTAATTAATGACAGCATTTTTATTTTTGGGTGAACTGTGCCTTTAAGAGCTGAAAGTTCTTCAGGGTTCCTCTTTTCAATCAATGATTTTTTCTTTGACTTTTCCAGATGTTTCTGATTTACTCGATCAGGATTAAAGATAAACATATTTTCACTCCCAGTTTTAACAGGATAAGATATTTTAGAAATATATTTACTCTTTATAAAATTGCTCATGCTGTTTTAAAATGGTATTAATTCCCACGACGTCTTTCCAGCTCTAGAAATCAAGCTTTTAAAAAGAGGCTATCCGGGTTTTCCAAGAACGTATTAATCCTGGTTAGTTGCTAAATTTATATCCTCAAATTTTAGCTATGTAAAATCTTTTAGTGCAACTAAATTATTGTTTATTATTATTGTCTGCAATGCATTTTTAAACATTAGGTGTGATGTTTTATTTTTTAAGTGTTTATCAATGCCATATGAAGCTAATTCTGGGGCATCTAGACTCTCCATCATCCCTTTGAAAACAAACAAATAAACATAAGAACAAATGTGTGTGTGTTTAGTTGTTTTAGCTTATTTATTGCTTGGTTTTGTCTCATTTTAAAGAGATTCGGAATCATAATGTACAGTAAAGATGAAGATAATGAAGAAGTGTCACTGATTTGAGTTTGTCTGTGAGACAAATGACTGTTGGGAATAATTTCCCTGTGATGCTAAAAACCGATAAATCATGCTGATCTGAATTTTATCTCAATTTATGTGAGAATATGAGTATTGTAGCCAAATCTGAACATGTGAATGAAGCTTTGAAAACGCTCTTCGATCGGCTGCTTTTGAAGCGGTGAGCGGTACGAGACCGGAGCAGCGTGTAGAAGCAGATCTTCAAAGCATCAGCGCTCGTGTACAGCCGCACTGATCAGAGAAATATCAGGAAGAATCAAACATTTACTGTTGTAAAATGACTCCGCATACGGTTCACAGCAACACATGCTGCTGAGAACAAAGACGAGGTTAAATAAATCAAACACGTGAAGCGGCAGGACAGATCTGCGGGAGCTTCCCAAACATGTTTTGATCATCGTACTTCCCCCTGAGTTTCTGTGCCTGACACGATTTGCACTACAAGAAGTGGGTGTTGATTTCATTTATCAACCAAATGCTGCAATGTGTGTTTCAGAAGCACTGATTTTAACAACCCGATAACTTAACCTGTTAACTGTCACCCCGTCCCGTATACAGGACGCCTACGTTTACTTCACTAAATCCTTATCTAATCATGACAAACTATGTATCATTGGAAAGGTCTAAGACTCCTAAATAGATATTTTACCAATATTTTTTTGTTAAAAATTATGTAGGAAAAGTAATAGATTAATTTATGACAAGAGTGCACCCTCAAAAATCTACATCATAACAGGGGTTCTGACCTTGCCAAAAAAAAATCTTCTTCGTTGCCTTTTTCTCTATCACACTTTAGAAATAATCAGAAATGATATGTCAACTGAAAACTTAAAATCTCAAAATTCATCCTTTAAAACCCATTTTAAAATCAGACATTGCATTACCATGAAAATGGTACATCAATATAATGTTATAAAATGTTTTTGTTCATGAATTATAAAAAAATTAGTTTGGAAAGTGCACTTTCAAGTCTATGTTCAAAAATGTGAGTGACAGTAAAGGGGTTAAAAATGCTGAGAGTGCAATACTACTGTATAATAAGAAACACTCAATACAGTGCAAATGACCTCATCGTGTTGTAGATTTAATTCAATGTTATCTTTCATTTTAATCAAAATCAAAAATTTGTATTTTTTTTGGCCTGTGTCCTGAAAAAAAAAAAAAAAACGCCTAATATTAAAAATTTTCATGATGCTAAAAAAAAAAAAAAAAAAAAAAAAAAAAAAATTATATATATAATTATATATATATATATATATATAAACACTTTCCATAATAAAGTTTTTTTTTTTGTTGTTGTTCACAAAATAAGAATAGATTTATCCAACTGTAATTATAATTAGTTTAGCTTCCTAAAACACCAGTGTGAATGTAATTTAGACTGAGACAGTATATCACAGATAAAAAGAGGGTCATGTTCCTTTAAAGTTTTAAAGATTTTTCTGACTTTAGTTTTAGTTAAGATCATGGATTGGAGCTCTTAATTTTGAACTCTCAAAGTGCATTAGATTGAATAATTTATAATTTTAATTTTTCCCAATACTGTCTTTTTTTTTTTTAATATCGCAAAAAATATCGTATCTTGAGACTTTGATATTGTTACATCCCAAATGAACTCTGATCATTAGTTCTTATTTTCTATTGGTTTCAAGTGATTGGCTGGTCATTCTAGCAGCTTTATTTTCTTTCTCTGAAACCAATCGAGCGTTTTCTTGGCTGTGTTTGGCATCGTTGTCTTGCTGAAATGTCCAGCCTGGTTTCATCTTCATCATCCTGGTACTGTAGGCGTTGAGACTGAAGCTAATATTAATTTCCGCTGACGAGGGGCAGCGTTCTTCCTAATTACTGACAGATTTCAGCTGGTGTCTTGGCTTTCCGTGCCTTTCTGCACCTCCCTTTCTTCATGTGTTCAGCTCTTTTCCCCTGTGTTTCCACTTTATTACTTATTTGTTTTGTTTTCTTTGCGTGTATGGAGTTATATCTGCTGCATATTTTTCACTCTAAACCGAAGATTTTGTTTTCAATTATTCAATCTGTTGCAAATCCTTCTGTTAACTCCTTGCTGCCTCTGATGCTCTCTGTGAAAGCTTCTTGAGATATTTCAGTGACAAAATTACTAACTTAAGACTCATTGTCTGCCCCACTTTACCTGTCTCTCCAACCTTGTCATCTGGGATGCGTTCGAACCTATCAACTTCCAGGCATTGAAGGAGGTGATTGACAAACTCAAACCCTCATTTTGTTCTAACGACATTATCCACCCGAGACTCTTAAAATTAATCATTGATTCAATAGGTCCTGGTTTGGTGTCTCTGTCCCTGCCAGTCTTAAAGTGGTTACGGTCACTCCTCTGCTCAAGAAGCCTTCACTTGATTCTTCTCTTCTTAAAACTTTTAGGCCAATCTCTGTCTTACCATTCATTTCTAAGGTATTGGAGAAAATGGTGCTGGATCGACTTCAACATTTTTTGACGAGTAATTGTACTTCTGAGGTTTTTCAATCTGGTTTTAAGTCTGCTCACAGCACCGAGTCTGCTCTCTTGAGAGTGTTAAACGATATTTATCTCTCCACTGATTCTAGAGACTCTGTGGCTCTTATTCTTTTAGATTTATCGGCCGCTTTTGATACTCCACACTATTATCCAGACTAGAGTCCTGGGTGGGTCTGAAAGCTACCGTTCTTAACCCTCTGGCCCTCTTCGGTCTTTTTTTACCAAAAAATTTTATATTTTGAAATGTAAAAAATCGTAGCTTCATCGGAATGAGATGACACTTGGTGACTTTTGTCACATTAGCAATTTGAACACACAAAAAAATCATGGACATGATTTGGATATGTTAAAGAGTCCAAAAAAAAAAATAGTCACACTTACCTTCTTCGCGGTCAGAAATGACCGACATAGGAAATTAATGGGAAATACGAAAAAATGTGAAAACTCAGTGAATCTTTTGGTGGTACAAACTACAAATCAGCCACTGGTCAGGAAAAAAGTGTGCAGCAATCAAGGGGTGACTCTCCAGAATATCAGGAGTGCAAAATAGTTGTTTAAATTATAAAATTTTTATTATCTACTGTTTGATACTGATTGTTTTTGCTGTTGTTAGTTTATTATGTTTCATCATAATTGCTGTTCCCTTCTGAAGTTTTATTAAAATTTATTGAAGTACATTGAATAAAATATTAATTAATTACAAAATGTTTGTATAGTGTTTTGAATGATCACTTTTCATTCCTTATTTTGTTAGATTTTTTAATGATCAAATACTGAGTAACAAAAATGCTTTCTATGTGTTCCCTTTCTAACAAGATTTTAATGTTTGACCGTAATCATAATGTAAAACCTGATACGTATCTAACCAAAAATATCTAAACCTTGACAAAAAGTAATCTTTCAGAATGTCTAGATATAGATCTAAATGCAAAACCTAAAAAAATGAAGAGATGAGGTCTAAAAAACTATGGGAATCCAAAAGCCTGTGTATATATCTATATAGGGTGCTAATACAAGAGGTTACGCAACATTACACAAGTTTTTATTTTTTTAATGCCTCCAGATTGCCCAATTCTCACATCAAAAAATGGATTTTAAATGCTTTCACTCTATTTTAATGTGAAATATTGCATTTATTAAAAAATAGTAAATAAATAAAGAGATAAAAATATATATATTAATTCTAATGGAGAAAATAGTTCATTAAAATTGCATAAATATTGCATAGTATCATAAAATTCCCTAAAAATCATAAATAATAATCAAAAAATATTATTGAACAAAAATATATTACATTGGTTTTCCTGAAGAAAAAAAAAAGTTACATTTCAAGGCTTCGGTCACTTTTGACCGCAAAGAAGGTTAGTGTGACTCCTAAACGAAGAGGGCCAGAGGGTTAATTGGTTTCATACCTGTCTGACAGAAAGTTTTTAGTGAAGCTGGATAATTGTACCTCTTCCCCTGCACCTCTGACCTGTGGCCTTCCACAAGGCTCTGTCTTAGCTCCTTTTCTATTTTCTCTCTATATGCCACCTCTGGGCTCTATTCTAAGGAAACATGGTGTCTTTTTCTATGCAGACGATACTCAAATTTATCTACCAATCAAAAGAAACACTTCAGCAATGCTTAGAGGAGGTTAAAGCATGGCTCGCCCAGAATTTCCTCTTCCTAAATGAAGACAATACTTATTTTACCCGCTGTCTTTCAATGAAACTGAAACACACTTTTACCGGACATGTTGAGGGAGGCCATCTTGGCCGGCGGGAAGCAGGAGAAGAAGTTCTCCGTGCCAGAGTAAATAAAAGCGCTGCAGGACATCAGCATCTGCTCGAGATCTGCGAGACTGAGGGAAGAGCGTCACTTTCACACATTAATACTCAAGACTAAAACCAGCTCCTATAAATATCTGTTTCACAGGCCTGAAGTCAGGAGTGTGAGGAGAGTTTGTGTGAGACTCAGACCTGCGTTTGCGCTCGTGGCCCATGAATCCTTCCCACAGAGGTGTAAATTGCGAAGCGTACGTGTCGAGGGTCTTCCTCATGATCTCTGCTGGGCTGCTGCAATCTGTACAAACCAGGCGAGACGAAAGGGTTAAATTCAACTGTGTCATCATATACTCGCCCTCATGTCAAATCAGACCACTTTGAGATTTTGTGAACAGTTTTTGTGTAAAAGTGACTCTCTTCCATACAATAAAATCCAAACCGTGATGGACACACCATGTCTGAATATGCATAAGGATGAATGAGTTACGAGAGAACTCTTGCATAAACATTATGTTTATGCAAAAATCTCAAATGATGTCTTATCTCAAAAATGTCTCAAATTAGACCAATTTAAGGTTTTTGCAACTGGTTATGACTAGTCATACAGAACAAAATTAGATGACTCAGTAAAAGCAGTTTATGCAACAGGCCACCGAAGAGCAGAAAAGTCTGGGGTTCATAAGTTTTTTAATGTTTCTGCTCAACAAGGGTGCATTTCTTTGATCAAAAATGCAGTAAAAATTGTGAAATATTATTACAATGTAAAACAGCTGTTTTCTGTGTGAATCTCTGTTAAAGTGTAATTTATTTCTGTGATGCGCAGCTGAATTTTCAGCATCATTACTCCAGTCTTCAGTGTCACATGATCTTCAGAAATCATTCTAATATGATGATTTACTGCTCAAGAAACATTTATGATTATTATCAATGTTGAACACAGTTGTGCTGCACAATATTTTTGTGGAAACTGTGACACATTTTATTTTTCAGGATTCACAGATGAATAGAAAGTTCAAAAGAACAGCATTTATTTGACTTAGAGATTTTTTTGTAACTTTATAAATGTATTTACTGGCACTTTTGATCATTTTAACACATCCTATAGTGAATAATTCATCAGTGCATCTTTTGTCCACTCACCAGCCTGCTTTCCATCCTCTTCCTCCTGAGCATCGACTACATCTTAAAGCCTGGGTTAAGAATACATTTCTCCAAACTATTAACCATCTTCAGTCACTTTGCAAGCAGCTAATGTAATAAAAGCGAGCCGAAATACAATGCAGCAGCCGAGTGACCGCTCTGACATTTCACACACATCACAGAAGGATACATCTGAACCTGTGTGTGTCCACTGGGACGGTGTTCGGCGGCAGGACACGACTGACCGGCACCTGCAGAAGAAAGTGCATCCTTAAAGGTCACTGTATGTGAACTTAGGAGGAGAAACTGAAGGCGTCCTCAGGGAAAACACATTATATAATTGACCGAAAGAGGCCAGTTGAAAGGGACGGATGGAGAAATTAAACCTCTGAACGAGTGAAGGCCGCTAAAGCAATATTGCATTTCTATCAGCGTCTGCCAGACTCATTTAGAGACTCACCGCTTTGATGCCTCGGCTTTGATCGCCTCTTCCCTTGACTGCTCTGCCACCTTTGCCTTCTTTTTTATTGTCACTTTCAACTGTCACCAACGAGAAAGATTATTAAAACAGGAAATGAGTGTCTGACACAAACCAGCGCCGTGCCAAACTCTGCCTAGAAAGGCCAGTGACATTTAATATTGACGACTGCGTTCGCTTGTTCTTCAGTAATGCGAATTTAACGACCTCCGGCAAAAGTCACACAATCACATTAAAATGTGAATTTCTCTGATCCTGCTCATCACTGTGAGGAAACTCAGACGTGCAAAACGTTTACTCCAATAATAACAGGGTGCATGTTATTGCTTGATCAATTTCAATCAGGGCATATTAAAGCCAACATGCAATCAGGAAATGTTCTGCTACAGATCTAGTCGTTCATTTGAAAACATGTTAAACAAATCCAGAGGCAAACACATCACTTTATAACAGGAAAAGCTCATGCAAAAATAAAAATCTTCTCCCCCTCAGGTCATCCAAGATCAGGATGAGTGTGTTTCTTCATCAGATTTGTAGAAATGTAGCATTGCATCAGTGTCTCAGCAATGGATGCTCTGCAGTGAATGGGTGCCGTCAGAATGAGAGTCCAAACAGCTGATAAAAACATCACAATAATCCACAATAATCCACAGCACTCCAGTCCATCAGTGAACATCTGGAGAAGACAAAAGCTGAAACAAATCCAGCATTAAGACGTTTTTAACTCATTCTGACGGCACCCATTCACTGCAGAGCATCCATTGCTTATGAACCATTCCTTTAAGCACAACCCAAAGAATGAAACGTCAGCAAAAGTGTTATGAACACTTTCAAAAACTCCAGAGACTACAGTGACAGAGGAAGGATGAAAAGATAAATAGAGAAACACAGACACACAAACAATGACTGGTGAAGATGGAGAATATAATGCACAAAACCTCATAAAAGGACGAAAGAGAAGGAAAGTGCTGCATTTGTGCCAGTTATAAATAACCAGAAAAATAAACTTTGCTAACAGCATGAATAGGATTAGTATAATATTGAATTTCCTCATTGTACGCTCAATGTTTTATGCAAAATATGTCACAATATAACAAATAGCTCCTTTAGTAAGTACCTCGTGGCTCTATGTCTTCCTGACATAACGCTAAAATATGAATGTTCAGATTATGCTAATGATAATGTGCCTTTACGCTTTCATATGAGCATGAACACACTAAAGTGTGTGTGGACTGATATTATACACCCTGAAAAATGACTGTAAAAAAAAAAAAAAAAGTAATTTGCATATGGCATTTTAGTGCTGAGGTCTTGAGAACTGGGGCGTAATTATTCAAAGAAAAAGATAAATGTTAAAAGTTAAAGTTAACATTCCCATGAAATATTCAAATCCTTTTCACAGACGTCCAGCACATATAATGATCCACATCAGAGTCACAGACGGTGCGAAACATCATAACTGTGACACATAATGCTGATCTTTCTAACATTACATCATTTGCTTGTGAGCATGTTTCAAACAGGTTTGTAATTGAGTATTTCATGCTGAGGCTGTTATTATTCACTGCACTGATCTTCAACCCCAAAACATCCAGAGTCAAGGCATAAAACATGTTTTGAAAGAGAAATGTTACCGGATATCGGATATCGTGTTGGCACAAAAACTTTTCCTTTTGTTGACATGCTTAGGGTTTCCAGCTCAGAGATAATCAGCATATTTACAATGAAACCATCTTATTTTAAAAATATGATGGATGTATTGTTACTACTGTAAAGCCATATTAAAATATAGGATCTCCATCAAAGTTTTCAGAATGTTTACATTTTAATAAACTTTTAACATTTTAGTAAATGATGTACTATTTGTACAAATAACTGCATCTGCTCTTTGAATAAAATAAAATAATTTTAATTAAGTTTTTAAACATTTTACTAAGCTATTAATTTAGATATTGTGCGAAACACTGCTTTTATTATTTTATTTATATGATTTATAAACGAAAAATAAACCAATTTTCTGATTTATGTTGCTTGGTCAATGTAAACATAAATAAATAAATTATTGTAATCATAGACTAAAAGAGTAGTGAAAAGCACATTTTGTCTTAAGGAATTCTTAAGGAAAGTGTTTTAGCATCACTGAAATACTATCATAGTTTTTATTAATATTTTGAATCAGTTCTTTTTTTATTTTCCATTTTCATTTTTTAAAATGTATACATTAGTTTAATTAATTTTTGAGGTTTAGTTGTAAATGTTTTTGATGGTTTGAAGTTTTAGATAATTATATGTGCTGTCATATAAATTCTAAGAACTGTTTAAAAAAAAAAAAAAAAAAAAAAAAAAAAATATATATATATATATATATATATATATATATATATATATATATATATATATATATATATATACAGTACAGGTCAAAAGTTTGGAAACATTACTATTTTTAATGTTTTTGAAAGAAGTTTCTTCTGCTCATCAAGCCTGCATTTATTTGATCAAAAATACAGAAAAAAATGCAATATTGTGAAATATTATTACAATTTAAAATAATTATTTTTAAATTTATTATACTTTAAATTATCATTTATTTCTGTGATGCAAAGCTGAATTTTTAGGATCATTATCACATGATCCTTTAGAAATCATTCTAATATGATGATTCATTATCAAAGTTGGAAACAGTTTTGCTGCTTAATATTTTTTCAGAACATGTGATACTTTTTTAGGATACTTTGATGAATAAAAAGTAAAAAAAAAAAAAAAAAAGAAGCTATGTTTTTAAAATATAAATATTTTGTAATAACAATATACACTACTGGTCAGTAATTTGGGGTCAGTGATTTTCTTTTTTTTTTAAATAAAATCAATACTTTTATTCAGCAAGGATGTGTTAAATTGATAAAAAGTGATAGTAAAGAAAATATATTATTAGAATATATATTATTAGAATTTTTTTTTTTTTTTTAATAAATGCAGTTCTTTTTAACCTTTTATTCATCAAATATATTAGACAGCAGAACTGTTTCCAACACTCATAATAAATCAGAATATTAGAATGATTTCTAAATGATCATGTGATAGACTGGATGTTACATGTGACACTGAAGGCTGGAGTAATTATGCTGAAAATTCAGCTTTGCATCACAGGAATAAATTATTTTTTTTAAAGTATATTCAAATAGAAAACTATTATTTTAAGTTGTAATAATATTTCACAATATTACTGTTTTTTCTGTATTTTTGATCAAATAATTGCAGGCTTGATGAGCAGAAGAGACTTCTTTCAAAAACATTAAAAATAGTAATGTTTCCAAACTTTTGGTCTGTACTGTATAAACACTAGAACATAAATCTATAACAAATACAAACAGCACTGCTTCCAGTGAAGGAGCAGCATGTAGTGAATAAAGGACATTCACGGCACTGTAACAGTAAGAGTTAAATGCAATTTAATGCATGTCCCAGACAGTGGAGCGGTGTGGCGTCACCTTGCCTAAGGGCACAGCGGTGGAACTCCTGCCACTGGGGATCGAATCCACCTTCTGTGTCTCGGCCCATTTCTCAATCCATGAGTCTCCTGCTGCCCCATTTATGAGGACCTACTTGTAGAGCGTGGCCTAATTATTCTGTGCGTGTGGCTATTTTCAGCATGATTTCTGTCTCGGACATTGTATATGTGAGAGGCGTTTGATATCTGAGATGTTCTGAGTGTGTTGTTTGCCTGTCGGACGGTAAAGCAGATGATAAACGTCTCCCGTGAGGCCCATCAGTCATAGTGAGCTGAAGACTGCCCTCAATATCACTCTTACAGTTTCTTTCTCATCACTTTTCTTTATTCAAAGTTCTGTTCTCTTCTTTAACATGTCTGAAGTTTAAATGTGTTTGAATCAGCTTTTCAAGATTTCTGGATCAGAATGTTGTTTCTCTAAACAGGATCAGGTAATCCAATCTTTTTTTTTTCCCCAAGCAACATTTGACTGGATGACCCTGATCCAGATTTCCGGTGCTCTAAATGTGACTACTAGCGTTTAGATCTGAAGACATAGAAAATAGCTCAATAAAATGATATAAACGTCTGTCTTCATTTTCAATTTCATCTGACCAACAACAACAACAACAAAAAAAATCTAAATAGATAAAAATACATTATACATAAATATAGATTAATAATAAGGGATGTAATTTTTATAAACCACTTTTGACTGGTTTAATTAATATAAATGGATTAATGACAGTTAAAATTAACTATATTATTTTTGTTTGATACTGACATCTGTTTGAGGAACTATTTTATGGGGTCAAAATCTTAATTTAATTTTTTATTTTTTTTTGTAAACTGTCAAATATTACTTTGAATCATTTAATATATGCATGCAATGAAAAAATGATTTTTTTTTAAGGAAAGTGGTTGCAATCCATTTATTTTAGCTAACATTTTAAAAACATTTTGAAAGTTAGTCAACTAAATTTGTTTATTTAAATGTAGCTAAAATGCAACCACTTACCTTAAATTTTTTAATATTTTTTTATTTTTTTAATATTTTTTTTTTAGTGAACAGTACATAAATACATACATAAACACATATGCATATATATATATATATATATATATATATATATATATATATATATATATATATATATATATATAAATAAAAAAAATATATATACACTTACAGTATATATACTGTATAAATATATACCCACACACTTACAGAGTTTATATATATATATACACACACACACACACACACACACACACACACACACACACACACACACACACACACACACACACACACACACACTACCATTCAAAAGTTTGGGATCAGTAAGACTTATAATGTATTTTAAAGAAGTGTCTTCTGCTCATCAAGGTTGCATTTATTTGATCAAAAATACAGAAAAAAAACAGTAATCTTGTAAAATGTTATTACAATATAAAATAATGGCTTCTATTTTAATATCCTTTAAAATATCATTTATTTTTGTGATGCAAAGCTGAATTTCCATCATCACTACTCCAGTATAAAGTGTCACATGATCCTTCAGAAATCATTCCAATATGCTGATTTATTATTAGAATTATCAATGTTGGCAACAGTTGTACTGCCAAATATTTTTTTGGAAACTGCGATACTTTTTTCAGGATTCTTTGATAAATAAAAAGTTAAAAAAAGAACAGCATTTATTCAAAATATAAATCTTTCCTAACAATATAAATTTTAGCTTTCTCTTCTAATCAATTAAACACATCCTTGTTGAATAGAAGTTTTAATTTATTTCGAAAAAAGAAAGAATAAAAATTTACTGACCCCAGACTTTTGAACAGTAGTGTATATTGTAAGAAAATATTTCTGTGCTTTTCTTTTGAACTTTTTATTCATCAAAGAATCCTGAAAAAAAGTATCACAGCTTTCAAAAATATATTAAGCAGCACAACAGTTTCCAGCACTATATTAGAATGATTTCTGAAGATCATGTGACACTGAAGACTGGAGTAATGATAGTGAAAATACAGCTGTGCATCACAGAAATAAATTACAGTTTAATGTTTATCAAAATATAAAGACATTATTTTACATCCTAATAATATTTCACAATATTAAATTTTTTTCCTGTATTTTTGATCAAAAAATGCAGGCTTGATGAGCAGAAGAGACTCCTGTAAAAACATTCAAAATTGTTCTGATCCCAAACTTTTGAACGGTAGTGTATATATATACACAGTACAGGTCAAAAGTTTGGAAACATTACTATTTTTAATGTTTTTGAAAGAAGTTTCTTCTGCTCATCAAGCCTGCATTTATTTGATCAAAAATACAGAAAAAAAATGTAATATTGTGATATATTATTACAATTTAAAATAATTGTTTTTAAATTTATTATACTTTAAATTATCATTTATTTCTGTGATGCAAAGCTGAATTTTTAGGATCATTATCACATGATCCTTTAGAAATCATTCTAATATGATGATTCATTATCAAAGTTGGAAACAGTTCTGCTGCTTAATATTTTTTCAGAACATGTGATACTTTTTTAGGATACTTTGATGAATAAAAAGTAAAAAAAGAAGCTATGTTTTTAAAATATAAATATTTTGTAATAACAATATACACTACTGGTCAGTAATTTGGGGTCAGTATTTTTTTTTCTTTATTTTATTTTAAATAAAATCAATACTTTTATTCAGCAAGGATGTGTTAAATTGATAAAAAGTGATAGTAAAGAAAATATATTATTAGAATATATATTATTAGAATTTTTTTTTTATTTTGAATAAATGCAGTTCTTTTTAACCTTTTATTCATCAAATATATTAAGTTGTAATAATATTTTACAATATTACTGTTTTTTCTGTATTTTTGATCAAATAAATGCAGGCTTGATGAGCAGAAGAGACTTCTTTCAAAAACATTAAAAATAGTAATGTTTCCAAACTTTTGACCTGTACTGTATATATATATGCTTACACACACACACACAAACACACACACACTACATGACACAAATGTTATAATATGTGCCCAATTTAAAATGAACAGATTTTATTTCTGAAATCCATGCTAAATCCAGAAAAATCCTGATTTTCTGAATCAAATTGATCTCAATCCTACTAGAAATGTTTGAGCAACACGTACTGTAGGTTTGATCCAGATCAAAACCAAGACTGGATTATGCGATCCAGTTTCACAATCCATTTTCAAGATCTGATCCAATCCGAGAGCCAAAATCTGAATTTATTTATAACAGTGAAAAGATCCTGACCCGACCCTCCAATGCTCCAGATAATTGGCTGAATCAAGTGTTTAGTTTGTACTAGTTTTGTCAGGTGTGTTTGCAGTGAGATTCAGACGCGTGACGTGTGTCTCACAGCCCTAAAGTGTGCTCTCCTTTAATCCCGTCAGCCCTCGATGGGTGAGAGCGCTCAGAAAGCCTCCCAGTGTCGGCCCGTTTAGTTTTTAATTTGTCGATTACACGCAGAAGCCGAGCGAGAGTTAAAAATGAATCAATTAATTACGCAAATAAAAATGTAAAACATGTCCCGAATGCAACGGGATTACAGGTTATAAATCCTGACAGAGCATTTCTTATTGAATGAAGCTGATTAAACTCTGACAGAAATAGCTCTGGATGTGTTTAGCTTTCTGCCGTCATTTCCCTTCTTCATCTTTCCTGCGTTCAGGGACATGAGAATATGAAGAATCATTCAGTCAAGGTCAGTTCAGGATGTTTACTGTTCATTGTACTGTAGTTATTATATTGAAAACATGATTTTTTCTGACACAAAATATCAGTTCAAACACACTTTTCGAGCAAAACATTTGAGAAAAAGACGCTTTGAAATGCTAAATCTTCACTGAAAACGAAGTGTCATTTTGTGTTTGTGAATGTTATGAGCTACACACTACATACTCTCATGGATTTACTAATTAATGAGTGAGATATAATCAGATGCGATTCGGATGAACATGAATATAGTGGAGTGTTTGACTGAAGCATGATTTGTCATTACCAGGCCTAGAGGGAATCTGTGGAGTTTTTTGCATCTTCTGCGCTGATTTTGGAGGAAGATCTGCAGAAATATGCAAATTAAATATGCAAAAAAGCATTAAATGAAGCTCAGAATACTGCACTAATTTTCTTACTAATCAATGAGTTTAAAACTGTGAATATCACATTTATTTATTTATTTATTTATTTTCATTACATTTATATATATATATATTAAAATGTATTATTATTTTTATTACATGCATTTGTAAAATAATAACAAATTAATAATAAATTGAAACAAATAAATCAAAGAGTGCTTTCATATCTAAAATTTGGCTTTTAAGGCAATGAGGAATTTTTCCTCTTTTTTTTTCTGCAATATTTAAACACATATTTGATGGTTTTGTGCATTTCTTTGTTTTTTGCGTGTTTGTGTGCAAACAACTTTACCATGCATGTATGAAAAGAAACTATGCTCAGAAATGAATTAGACTTTATTGAACATAAATGCATTGAAGAATATATTTTTATCGCCCATCTTATAATTAACTATTTATACTTATCCTTATACTTAGATTTTGCATGATTGTGATTCATGAATCAGACCATACAGCAGTGTATCCCAGCCACTGTGTGCCTGGAAAATCTTCCTTATCTCTATTATATTTTAGACAAAAACACATATCTCCGTCATTCAGTCATTTTCAGAAATTAAGTGCAAGTATCTGCTCATATATAAAGCTAAATGACCTGCTCTGATGATGCAATGTTTAATTTCTTTAAAAAAACTTTTTTTCTTACATATCAAAAAGGCTGGGAAACACTGCTATGCAGGGTTTGAAACCGCTTTCAGGCAGCATCTTTAAGCTCCATCCATGCATCAGAAGAGATAGATGGTGTTCAGTGTGAGCTCACCTGCTTCATCCGTCTGCAGTCGTGTGTGAAGAACCTGCAGAGAGAAATCTCGAGAGACGGAGCCGATGCCCTTCGTCTGCAGGACGCTCAGCGCTTCTAACGGAAACTCCAGCAGCGTCCGGTCAGCGAGAATCACCACACAATCACCAGCATCTACACACACACACACACACACACACACACACACACACACACACACACACACACACACACACACACACACACATCCAGCACGTTCACATTTCAGATGAAAGCCTGTAAATGATGCAGTAAACTGATTAAAGATGAACTGCGAGTGGTTAGGTTTTTCCATGTTTTGATGAGACCACGCTAAAGATGGGCTCGATCTCAGATCAATATTTCAGCCCTAAAGCATCTCAGATGTCAGGTTTGAGCTCCATATCAAACACATTTCAATACAAACTCATGGAGACACGCTCTCGTGTGCAGCAGAGAAACATCAGACAGCGCTAGAGACACGCAAGCTACAAGTGATGCTTTGGTAAAATAAAACAAAACCTGAAGACCAGAGAAAACAAACGTGAGAGATGAATGTAAAATGCAGCTGGAGGTTTGATCGTGCTCAAAAATGAAAAGTGGTTTTCAAACATCAAAGCAATGAAAGTTTACTGTAGCTTTTTTTTTTTTTAAACATTTTTATATATAAATTAGAATGTGTCCTGTTTAATTAAATGCATTTTTATTTTATTTTTTTCTGAGCAAAACTAACAACTATCATACGTTTTTACCCTGATTTACAGAAGAAAATTTAATTTAGTATAACAATGGTTCATGTATCAAAAAATCTTGCCAGGCATATTTAAATCAAGAATCATTAGATGACATTAAAAGACTCTATCACAGATCCGCCCTAAAATAATAATTAATTCTCAAGTCTTTAACAATCTTTGCCGATATCCTTCAAACCTCTAGATTTTAGCCATTTGTCAACAAGAAGATTTTAACAATTTAAAATAAAATACAATTTAGTACGATTACTTTGTGTGTGTGTGTGTGTGTGTGTGTGTGTGTGTGTGTGTGTGTATCTCTATAGATTGAGAGAAAGAGTAAGTACAGGTCAGACTAAGTATGTTGCATGTTGTTTCAGTTTTGTTTCATGTTTACATAAATATATCTGTTAAACTATTAAATGATGATGGAACATTATTGCACCCACGTTTTGACAAACGTTATTTGAAACATTAAAGTAGGCATTTTACTTGCATTTAAATAGTGTTTGTAAATTTAATTTGTATCTTCTAATAGTGTGTTCAAAGGTTTGAAGTTAAAGATAAAAGTAAGATTTTTTTTAAATGTTTTTGGAAGAAGTCTTTTATGTTTACAAAAAATAAAATAATAATAATAAATTAAATAATAGTAAAAATAAAAATTGCAAAAATTGTGAAATATTATTATGATGTAAAACAGCTGTTTTCTATGTGAATATCTGTTAAAGTGTAATTTATTTCTGTGATGTGCAGCTGTATTTTCAGCATCATTACTCCAGTCTTCAGTGTCACATGATCTTCAGAAATCATTCTAATATGATGATTTGCTGCTCAAGAAACATTTCTGATTATTATTATTGATGTTAATACGCCGTTAATCTCCATTGTGTTGGTGTGTTGTACCCGGCAGAGGTTTATCAGCAGTTTTCTCGTCCTTGTCTTTGGCTCGGGCCGATGTGGTGGAGATGCACGGAGAGCGAACGCTGTGATAAGACAGAAGAGGAAATGAGAGAGAAGATGAGGGCAGACGAGAGACACCTGCTCCTGTGGTGCAAACAGAAGCCACATTTATAGATGCATTAACTTGTTACCAGCACAAACACCTGATAAACGTGTTAATATTGTGCATGTGTGTTCCGGTACCTAAAGCATGAAAAGTCAAACTGTGAGAGAACAGGATTGAGGTAGTTCTCCATCTCCTCAAGCAGAGCGCTGAAACAATCATCCAGCTGTCCGTCTTTACTGTCCTTTATAAAGAGAGAGAAAGAGGCCGCTGTGATATTGATGTTTTTCAGATTGTTTTTGATCGTTAAAGCGTCTGTAGGTGCCAGCGTGTCTTACCTGTGCTGGGTTCTGTCCACAGCGGCGAGACTCTTTCAGACACGTCTGTGTGTTCAGATCTTTGAAGTCTTGCAGGAGTTTGAGGAGCTGCAGCAGATCTGAGCGATGAACGGAGGCCTTGGCCACCTTAGAGCAGATCAGACCACCTACAGACACAAAAATCGAATGTTCCAAATAAATAAATAAAAAAGGCTTCATTTTATTAATGCAAATGATCATTTATTTACCTTATCATTATTTTTATTAGAAATGTGCCTTTTTTTTATGAGATTAACTCAAAAACTAAATCTGTGTCTGCAAATAAAGGAAAAAAATAAAGCAGTGTTATATAGAGATTTAATATAAACATGAGTCGTATGGTTACCTGTCACACTCTTTCCTTTCTGAGTCTCTGCGGCTTTAACCTTCTCATAAAGACCAGCGTACAGCACAGAACTACACAATGACAGAACAGACGTGAGTTACACACAGCTGAGAGTGTGTGTGTGTGTGTGAGTGTGTGTGTGTGTGTGTGTGTGTGTGTGTGAGAGAGAAAGGGTTTGTGTGTGTGTGTTGGTGTGAGTGTGTGTGAGGAGATAGAGAGTAGAGAGTAGAGAGATGTGTGTGTGTGTGTGTGTTTGTGTGTGTGTGTGTGTGAGAGAGAGAGAGAGCAGCGTGTGTGTGTGTGTGTGTGGTGTGTGTGTGTGTGTGTGTGTGTTGTGGTGGTGTGTGTGTGAGAGTGAGACGAGCGCTGGGTGTGTGTGTGTGTGTGTGGTGTGTGTGTGTGTGGCGCGCGCGCGGCGCGGAGTGTGTGTGTGTGTGTGTGTGTGTGTGTGTGTGTGTGTGTGTGCGCGCGCGCGCGCGTGTGTGTGTGTGTGTGTGTTGTGTGTGTGTGTGTGTGCGCGCGCGCGCGCGCGTGGTGTGGTGTGGTGTGTGTGTGTGGTTGGTGTGTGTGTGGTGTGTGTGTGTGTGTGTGTGTGTGTGTGTGTGAGTGGTGTGCGCGGCGTGTGTGTGTGTGTGGTGTGTGTGTGTGTGTGGTGGTGTGTGTGTGCGCGTGCGCGGTGGTGTTGTGTGTGGGTGTGTGTGGTGTGTGTGGGTGTGTGTGGTGAGAGAGAGAGGAGAGAGAGAGAGGTGGGTGTGTGTGTGGTGTGTGTGTGTGTGTGTGTGAGAGAGAGAGAGAGAGAGAGAGAGAGTGTGTGTGTGTGTGTGTGTGTGTGTGTGTGTGGTGTGTGGTGTGTGTGAGAGAGAGAGAGAGTGTGTGTGTGTGTGTGTGTGGTGTGTGTGAGGAGAGAGAGAGAGAGAGAGAGAGAGAGAGAGTGTGTGTGTGTGTGTGTGTGTGTGGTGTGTGTGTGTGTGAGTACAGGTTTATATATTCTGGTGGGGACTTAAACCTGAACACACACACAGACTCATGGGGACTCATGTCAGGGTGGGGACATAAATTGAGGTCCCCACGAGTACAAAAGCTTATAAATTGTTGATAAATAGTAGAATAGAAAATAGAAAAATAGAACGGAGCAAATACAATTCAACAGAGCAGATGGGAATTAACTAGAATATAATATAACAGAAAAGAAAAGAGTTTAGAACAGAGTAAACTAAATACAATACAACAGATCAAAGAAGATGAGAATAAAGTAGAACAGAGCAGAAAAAGCAGAACAGAATACAAAAGAATGGAATAGAATAAAAAAAGAGTAAAATAGAAAAGAGTAAAACAGAGTAAATAAAATGCAATACAACAGAAAAATAAGATAGCGGAATAGGACAGAACAGATTATAATAGAATAAAAAGAGAAAAACAGAACACAGCAGAGCAGAACAGAACAGATACAACAAATACAACAGAACAGAAAAGATGAGAATAAAGTAGAACAGAAAATAGAAAATATAGAATAGAATAGAATAGAATAGAATAGAATAGAATAGAATAGAATAGAATAGAATAGAATAGAATGTGGAGCATGGTGCTAGCAACAGCAAGGTCATGGGTTCGATTCCCAGGGAATGCATGAACTTGAATGCAGTGTAAATCACTTTGGATAAAAGCATCTGCCAAACGCATGAATGTATATTTCTATAATAGAGTTGAGTCCATCCCACCTGTCCTCTGAGTGTTGGAGCAGCAGGATCTTGAAGTTGGGTGGCATTTCTCCCAGAAGTCTCAGGTGGTTTGGGTTTATGGTCAGGTGAGTGAAGGCCTGAAAGTGTAAAAAAATACTACGGTATACTACTCTATACGGTGGAAATCTTCTTTAACTGACTTAAGTAATTTGCTTTGGATAAAAGCGTCTACTAAATGCATAAATGTAAATGTTAAAAACTAATAGATCTAAGGTGACATTTCACATAATTTTACAGATTTGGAAGTGAAAAAGAACTAGTCATCTTATAATTTACAGTGAAAAAATATTAATTTACATTTCCAGAACTGTCAGTTCACATTGGATGGTTTTTCATTGAAATAGTTTTCTTATCAGTTATGTACATTCAAATTTTATGTAATATGTGATGTTGTTAAATTAATGTTTATTGCATGCCGTGTGTGTTATCATGATGGTCTTTCATTTTTTTGTATTTGAATGAAATCATGCATCTTTTATATATTAGTATTCATCTCAACTTACTGTACATACACAGTATATTATATTACATTTTTAATCTTAACGGTTTTAATACATTTTAAATCTAATTTTAATCTTTTTTATTCTTTGCTTTTGTTACTTTTATTTTTTGATTATTTTAAATTGTTTTTGTAAATCACTTTGAATTGAGTATGAAATGTGCTACATAAATTATCTAGCTTGCTTGCATGCTATATTATATTATATTCTGTAAATTTAAGTTCAATCTGTAAACTTAAATGTTTCCACTCTATTTTTTTATGGTAGAATCCTGGAAACCAAAACTTTAGTACCCAGAAAAAGGCAAAAAATCACATGCATATGTACATTCATATGCACAAAACGACGTGCATAACATGCTCAGGGACCGGTTCTCACACATTTGAAGGGAAAGTGCAGTGTCTGAGGAGGTTTGTGTCATTAACAGGCTGTCGGCGCAGTACCTTGGAGAGAGCGTTGAGCTCCCGGTTCACTGCGGTCAGAGCGCCGCTGGGTCTGTGACCCTGTGAAGAGAGCAGCGTCCTCCGCAGGTTCATCAGAGCACAGGTCTGAGACTCACTCACACTGGAGCAGATCGAGTCCAGGACAGACGACATCTCAGCACAGCACACGCCGCTCTGAGATCAGATCACACCAGTCTAGTGAGTAACAATCATCCGCTCAAACACTCTACATTCTCACAAACATCTCAACATCACACATATATGACCCTGGACCCTTTGCTCAGGTGGGTGCTGGGGTCTTATCTATCAGATTGCAATGTATATTCTTGTTAACACTGTTAAGCCGGTCGGTGTGGTAGCCCAGGCACACATAGACAGTAATATCATGTGCGGTTCACATGACTCTTCGGAGCAGCAGCAGTACACGTGTCCTGGTGATTTCTGCTTTGTGACAGGTGTCTCGTCTATCCTGACTGTTAATCTTCATGTGTGTGGACACATGTATGTGCACCGATGCAGCAGTTATATCCTTATACTCAGCGTCATCATGCACATATCGGCTTGTATTGTTAATTTCTGTGTCTCCTGCTTTGTGGGGGTTATTTCATATATGTTACATGTGCAGCAGCAGTATTTCTTACACGCTCACAGCAGCATGTTGTGGATGTATTGGCCGTAGTGATAGTCTCTGTACCTGCGTAGCAGATCTATTCCACCAAGACCAAATACATTAACATTGTCATGTACATTACTGTCTCTGAGAGCTGTCATGACAGAAATGTATTTCCTTTAAACATTCTCATATTCATTTAGTTTAACTTGATGTACAAAAATAACTAAAACTGTAATTAGAAATTAATAATATAAAATGATATAGAGAATAAAAAAAACTGCTAAAAATGACAAAAAATAACAGTAAACATACAAATAAAAACTAATACAAAATATTAAACCTATAATAGTATTTCAATGATACTGAAAGTGCAGTAAGATGCAGTACCTGCAGCAGGGCGAGGTACTGTCCGCTGGCGCCGGGGTCGAACTGACCGTGACACTCCAGCAGATCTGCGCAGACGCGAGGAAGAAGATGAGGAAGGTCATGCTGAAGACTCAGACTCACAGCCTGAGAGAGAGTTTCACAGGCCTGAGCCAACAGCTGCTGCGCTGCCCTCCGCTCGCTCTGAAAACACACACACACACACACAGACACATGCACACACACACGCACACACAGACACGCACACACGTATGCACGCATACACCCACACACACACACACACACACACACACACAGACACATGCACGCACGCACACACACACACACACACACACACACACACACACACACGTATGCACGCATACACACACACACACACACACACACACACACACACACACACACACACACACACACACAGACACATGCACACACACACACACACACACAGAAACACGCACAGACGCACACACACACGCGCGCATGCACACACACACACACACAGATACACGCACAGACGCACACACACACGCACACACACACATGAATGCATGCATGCACACACACACAGACAGACACACGCACATGCGCACACACACACACAGACACACACACACATGCACACACACACACAGAAACACACGCACACACACACACACACACACACACACACACAGAAACACACACACACACACACACACGCACGCACACACAGACACACAGAAACACACGCACACACACAGACACATGCGCGCACACACAGACACACACACACACACACACACACACACACAGAAACACACACACACACACACACACACACACACACACACACAGAAACACACGCACACACACAGACACATGCGCGCACACACAGAAACACACGCACACACACAGAAACACACACACACACACACACACACACACACACACACACACACAGAAACACACGCACACACACAGACACATGCGCACACACACATCAAGTGATTCATATGTAGATAAAGTTTCATTTTTGCATTTCTGATTATTGGATAAAGATTTTGAACAATCATTTGATTCAAACCAATTTGTGTAAGAATCATTCAGATCGGTTTGTGCAGCGATTCATCAGATCCATTAAAAAAGAAGTGACTCAAAAAAGCAACAAATGCCACTTCTGCATAAGTAGACTTAAAAATATAGTGTTATTTCTAAAAACGTTGTATTTAAAACTAAAAACTTGCTAGAGGGATTTCTGGCCTTATTAACAGTATATTAAATCTATACTAGTGTATGTGTATAAGTC
This sequence comes from allo-octoploid hybrid of Carassius auratus x Cyprinus carpio, assembly GCA_024542945.1. NCBI lineage: Eukaryota > Metazoa > Chordata > Actinopteri > Cypriniformes > allo-octoploid hybrid of Carassius auratus x Cyprinus carpio. The sequence continues at coordinate 28,411,152 of CM045038.1, forward strand.
TATGATGTGGCCTCATCATGATAAAGTGTGTGTGTTGATGTACCTGCAGCTCCGCTCGTTTGCCAGCGTATTGCTTCTTCTCAGTTTCATTCATCTTCACTAGCTGTTCTTCATTATCTTCCAGGTTTTCCTCTCTCTCGCTCTTCTCCTGGTCCTGACAGAACAGTGCTCATATTGAGTCTCTGTCAATCAATGCAGTCTGGAGAAAAGCTTCTTCAGCAGGATGAATTAATGGAGCTGAAGTAAATTAGGCCCGAATGCTGAGTTTAATGATGTTCAAGAGAGTTTAAACAGGTGGAAGAGGGAGAAAATCTATACTGTGACTTTAACGTCTGCTTATTTTCTTTTCAAACGATCTTAATAACAATATATAATGATGCTGCTGCATGTGAGACTGTCATTTTTAAAGACAAGATTATTTTTTTATATCATTATGACAAATAACAGAAGATTCATTTGTGATTACTTCAAACAATCATTCAACCCAATTTGCTTAAGAATTGTTTAGATTGATTTTTGAAGCAATTCAGCCGACTCACTGAAAAGAAGTGACTCAAAAGGGCAAACCGTGCACAGATTGGACATTACAATGCTGCTTTTGCACATTTGCATTTGTGATTACTGAAAACAAATTTTAAACAATTGTTTTGATTCAAACCAATTTGCTTAAGAATCATTCAGATTGATTTGTGCAGTAATTCAACCGACTCACTGAAAAGAAACGACTCAAAGAGCAAATCGTGCACAAACTGGACATTACAATGGCACTTTTGCACATATGCATTTGTTGCTTATAAAATATAATGAGTAATGCATGACTAGAACTTTGTATATCGACTGGAGAAGCTTGCATGAGATTTCTAAGCTCATTTACCGTGTCGGGCTCGGTCCACAGTGTGCAGGGGTACAGCGGGTCTCTCTGCTGAGCTAAAATCCTCAGGCACCTTCCCATCATGCCGAGGGAGCGAGCCCTGGTCTCCACACAGTCCGGCGAGAGAGAACTGACGGCTGTGAGGTGAGTCAAAACCTCCTGAGCCAGAGACCGGCCCACAGCACACCAGTCCTGAGCACAGACGACAAGACACTGCTGGAATATGATGCTAAAGATACTTTTTCATAAAGAATATCAAGCCTGTTTTAGGGCCACTCTGATTCAT